>CM034153.1:2561926-2641926 GCA_019776745.2 Taxus chinensis
GAGCTTCAGTGCCAAAAAATCAGCCCCAACATCTACAAAGACAAAGTACAGATCCTATAGAGGTGTTCAATCTTTTCTGGGCTAATATTTTGAGCAAATCAATGGTGCAAGCCATGTCTACATTTATTCCATGTGATCTAGTTGCAAAATTGATCTCATGACCACACTTTATGAGAAAATGAAGTTATTTCTCCCAACCAGTATGTGGTTTTGTTAGCTTTACTTTCTCTTTGTTTAGGTTAGGAGTAGTTTATGTTTGTTTCTTGCATAATAAGTGCTTGCATCCACATCGTTTTCCCAGTTTTCATAGTTGTATTTTCAAGAAGTGCTTGCATGCTCATATTTTCCTTCTGTTGGAGAGAGGTTTTCTTTCAGAGGATACAAGTTATTGACAGAGATATGTGACTCCATAGTCCAATGGATGCAGAAGGCTACCGATCTCTTTGTTTAACAGGAAAACAATCCTGTGATATCGCTAATATGTTACCATATTTTCCACACCAAGAAGTTCAGTTCTATTTTTAGAAGTGCTAAAAATAGCGTTTGGATAAAAATAGCATTTGACTAAAAATAGTTGGTGTTAAAAATAGTTGGTGTTAAAAATAACGTTTGGCTAAAAATGGAAGTGCTAAAAATAGAAGTTCAATTCTATTTTTAGGAATGCATGAAAGGTTGGAAGAGGACAAAATCACAAATAAATAAATAAAAAGAGTTGTTCCAAGTCAGCGAAGTCTATGCCAAGGGAAGTGTGGCAAAGACAAAAAACAGATAAAACAAAAGGATAAAGTGAGGAAGAGACAAATTAATGAATAAAACAAAGGAACTTTGTCCTATGTGCTAAAGAGAAGAAGAAATAAATATAAATAAGGAGCTGCATGTCGGTTGTTGGCGCCAAGGATATGAAGAGCTTTTATTAACTAAAGCAAATTGATGTCTACTTAATTATGTGCCAAAGATAGAAGCATGTAAATTAATTAAATAAGTTGTAGCAGTCACGTTAAGTGTTGGTGCCCCAAAGGTGGATGAAAGGATAAGAAAAGAATAGAATAAGAGTTGTTCCATGTTTCAGTTATCTTTAGCATGAAGGAGAAAATAATAAATAAAAGGAAGAAACATGCAATAGTCATAAAGGTTTTGGCGCAGCAGCATGGGAGGATTATTAGATAAATTAATAATAGACAACAAACAATTATTAACAGCAGCAGTCGAGTTGATAAAAGGATTTTTGCATTGTAAAGAATAATATACATACACTTGGGTTGTTTTGCTTTGGCAATCCTAGACTTGTACTTGTAGCTCTGAATAAAAAGCTCCATTTTGCCCTCTCATAGTACTGTTTTTATGATTTTTCATTGCGTTTGACAGGAATATTATGTCGCTTTAGTGTGGAAATTACTCCCCCTCTACCGCTGTCCTTTCTCCTAAACCCTTGAATTAATTTTGCAAAAAAGCTTAGAGTTGCGCAGGTGTGTGGATCTTTGATTTCCCTGTGTGCGGAAGTACATGCATGTGTTAAATTATTGGTGTATCACCCTTATTTGCCTTTTCCCACATTCCTTCTCCCTTTTCCTTGTTAAATTTTTCATTTTTTTAGGCGATTCACACGGGAACCAACCCTCTCTGGAGGTTCACCTCAGACATAGGTTACCCACAACCTTGAGGTGTTCCAATTTTGTCAACAGGAGAGAAAGTACACACATCATTCTCTATTAGGGTGCAATTTCTAGGTGAAAATAGGTTAGCCTAGTGGCAAAAGGTTCTCTCATGTGGAGAGAATTGACTTTGGTGAGATCTTTTCTCTTATGGCGAAGCTTACTTCAATGAGATTTATTTTAGCTATTTTCCTTGCATTTGTTGAGATATAGATCAAATGGATATAAAGAACACATTTTTGCACCGAGAGCTTGAAGAAGAAATCTACATGGTGCATCCTGAAAGCTTCGAGGTGAAAGGTTAACAAGACCTTGCGTGTAGATTGAATAAGTCTATGCATGCCTTGAAACAATCATCAAGGATGTGCAATTAGAAGCTTGATAGCAAACCTGATCCTTTTGTGTGCATCGTTTAGATTCTTATAGGATAGCTCTTCTCTATGTTAGTTATCACTCGATGGTTCTTTCCCCACAATATACTCACACATGCATTACAGTAACACAAGAACTTCTACGTGAATTATTGTGATGTAAATAATCGAGTTAATGCAACAAGGAAGGTGGTTGTGTTGGATTTTTTCTCTAAATGGTTTTCAAACGTGGAAATATTGTGTATAGATGTGTGAGCCATTTTTCTCTTTAATATAATTTAAAATTCTATTGCTATTGTTTCTTGTGCATAATTTTATCAGTATTATTTCTCTTTAAATATGCTACAATATATAATTGCAATGTTCCTTACATGTCTTCCATGTTTCTCAAAAGATCATGTATTTCTTATCCTCCCGAGTTCCCCATGTTTCAAACCTAAAGTGTCCATAGATACTTTCTTTACACCATTAATTAGACCAAGTAACTACAAATCATGTGCTTCCCTTTGCTGCCCATACCCTGATTATGCTCACAAGGGAGGGAAATAGAGTATTTAGTTCTCCCCGCATGGCTCACCTTCTGAACCTCTTCTGACTAGTATCAATTATAAACCTTGTTATACCCAAATTTTTAATACCATATACATGCAATTACAATGCAACATAAATTGTGATTTTACTTGTACATATACAAATTCTACTCTCTTCTACATCAATCTATAAACGTCATTATCTAATTTTTTCAGACACCATACATATGCAAATCACAATATTATACGATTTTAATTCTACTTCTCCATATATAAATTCTAGTAATTTATTTCTAATATTAAAAAAAAAACAAATAGAAATCAAATTAAATAGAAAAATAGATTGTGAGTTCAGATACATATTAGCTCTCCTAGAAATCTAAGGAACGCGAAGCAACATTAGAAATCCCTAACCATAAATGAGACAATCCACGTGGACATACACAACTTTGCATTCAGAATTTGGTAGTGTAATTCAGACCCAAATGGTAGAGCTGACATAGGCACAAGATAATACAGCAAATCCAGACATAAAAACCATACAAAATGACAAAGGTTGGAGTAAAGAACTATACATAAATGCTCTCCCGGTCATCTCTAGACACTGTATTGATTGTAAGCCCTTCTCTTACATTTCTTGTTGACCAAGCATTTTTCTATTTCCTTTAGCGTTCCTCTTTTTTTCTTTTTTCGCATTCCTTAGCTTTTCATTCCAGACATGCACCAGTTTCCTAAAACCATTAATGCCATGACACCTCCATGGTATCATAAAACAGGCTTTAACAATTACCCTCAAAGTATAGGCAGTGATGCACGTTACATACTACATTTGATTTTATGAAGTCAACGGCATGGTCTGTATTTCCAAACACTTAGAAGGTCGGTTGAAAGAGGTGTACACATTTCTTTTACAACATGCAATCCCCTGCATACTCTTCTATATCTTCAACTATTGCATACCTGCATTTCAAATAAAGCCCTTTGAGATGGTAATCAAATTCACTCCCACATCAATGAAAGAGAATTAAAGTTTGCACATGAATGTTTACAAGATACCATAGTACACATGTATGACAAGTGCGGAATTTGAGTGGATGCTCACCAACTGTTTGACCAATGACTGAATGAGACGTCTTCCCATGGAAGATCATAATTACATCTTACAGAATCCTTAGGTATCCTCAAGAGGCATTGACAATGTTTTATCAAATGCAACGAATACATGTCAAATTTCTTGTGGTTCTCATTCTCTCGAGTACTTTCTGATTCAGACTAGTAGTGACTACAAATATTTTCATTTCGCTCTTCAGTCAACCTAGACTTCAAATCATGTCCGTTCCTTTGTTGTGCATACCCAGATTAGGCTCATTGGGGAGAGCCATGGCCTCTATTAGCTCTCTTTGGGTCACCATTCAACCTCCTCCCAATAGTATCAATTGATAAACCTTGTTATGCAAATGTTTAAAACTATATACATGCAATTACAATGTGATATTAATTGTCATTTTACTTTTACTCATATAGCACCTGTACGGATTCTATTCTCTTCTCTAATATCAATTTGTAAACCTAAAATTGCAAGTTTTTCAGGCACCGTACCTGTATACCCAGTACAATGTATAAAAATTATAAATTTACATGTGCATATATAAAATCTAATAATTTATTTCTAACTTAAAAACATAGATGCCCTGTCATGTTGGTGAATGATGAAGACAAATCTCAGCTTTCAAATTCTAGTTTGCAAACTAAATCTCTAGCTACTTAACCCCCCTCATACTAGTGCCTTCACTGCTTTCGACAATACTCATGACTTCAAACCCACGTCGTCTGCCCCAAATCCTCGTCCATCTCATCCCCATCACCACTCTTAATTCATTCTAAAGATTGATACTACCTTGATAACCATTGACAAAAGCCTCAAGGCTCTTGCTGAAGACATCAGCATGCATGGTATACAAAGTCCCCAGCTAGACATGGAAAAGTGCATTACCCTCCTGACTAATGTGTTTCAGAAGCATCATAAGAAAACTGAGACTATTGAAACCCCTTTTATCCTGATATGGCCATGCACTGGCTCAAAATAGAAGAAAAAGGAGTCATTTGTCAATATTGTCAGCCTTCATCCAAAAGTCAGATGTTTCACGCAAGGCACTGCCGTGTCTCTTTAACATACACAACCCAATCAACCTATCCTCATAACTCCAAGCTGCTCGCCGAAAAAGAGGTGCACATAGGGAAGAACCAAATAATCACATGGGCTTACACTCTCTGTTTAGCTTCTGACCCACAATTTGGTTGTTTTGGAGGTGGATGGTTTCTTAGGGTTATTTCACGTATATATATCATGTTTACTGTTGGGGACTCCATCTGACTAAGAGATACAAAACAAAACATCCATAACAAACCCATCAGCCTTGAGAGGAATGATGAAGTAGAGGCCAAAAAAGAACAGTTATCAAGAAAAACCAAGTAGCTAGAGTAACCAATAGTAAACATGATATATATATATATATATATATATATATATATCATGATGTTATTCTATCTTTTCATCCCTCGACAACTGTCTTGTACAGTTCCGCCTTGAGGCTTCATGTATCTCCTTTTTAATAATATATTTATCTTATTTCAAAAAAAAAAATGCAAATTGAAACAAAAAAAAAAGACGGAATTCACAAGCATATTAGCTAGAAAGGGATATGAAGCAACATTCGAAATCTCCAACCATAAATGAGACAATATAAATTTGCACACATAATCTAGCATGTGTTAGTAAATGATAGACCGGACTCAGGAACAATATAATACAATTACTCCAGACAATAGGACAATATGAAAGGGCAAAGGTTGGTGTAAAGAATTACCAAGAAATGTTCTCCCCATCATCTCCAAGCATTGGATAAATGTAGGTCATTCTCTCACCATTCCTTTTGGCTGAGTGTCTCTCCATTTCCTATAGAGTGTTCCTCTCCTTTTTCTTTGTCCTATTCTCCACCTTCTCCTCCAGCTTATCATCCCAGACATGCAAGTTTTCTTATTACAGTTACATCTTGTGACAACTCCATGATATCATAAAACAGCGGTTTAACAAATGCTCCATCAATATATATGGGAAAAGGTGCACATCAAGTCAACAGCATGGTCTAGATCTCCAAACACTTAGGCAAAAACATTTGTTAGAAACTGGAAATAAAACCTGGTCCCTTCTTTATCACTTCAGTTCTGACACTACACCTTGTTATAGTGCCAGCCTATGTTTACAGATCGCTTCACATAACATTACCAATAATCTCCACAAGAACATTGTCCTTGTTTGAAATGATGGAACCTGTTTGCATCTCTCACAATAATTTGTCTTTCAACAATCTTGGAGATAAATTTGGTTGCAGTGTGGCACTCAACACATACTCGAAGGTTCTTGACAACTCTAATAGTTGTCCTAGAGGGTGTGTTTAACAATCCAAATGCAATTGCCAACTTCTCACTATGGTGGCATAGGAATAATTCTTTTTCTTCCCCCTCCACATCACTCAATACCTGTTCCGAATCTGGAACATACCCTGCTGCCTTCATCTCCCAAGACAATTCCTCCAACTTTGCATAGATCTCCTGTGTCTGTGGGTGCGATCTGTCTCCTACACAAAAAGCATGTACCATTTTATGGCCTTCAATCCAACTACAGCCAGGTATCTTTTTAATTCCTCTATCTTTCATTAATTTTCTGACCATTTGAACATCATGCCACCTGCCAACTTCTGCATAGATGTTTGACAGAAGAACGTAAGTCGCAGCATTTTGAGGATCCAGCTCAAAAAGAAGAGTTGCTGTAAATGTTCCTAACTCTATATTCTTATGTGCTCTACAGGCACCAAGCAAACATGTCCACACAACCAGCACAGGTTTAATTGGCATTTTAATGATAAAGTTTAGAGTTTGCTCGAGATAGCCAGCACGGCCAAGAAGGTCAACCATGCACACATAATGATCAATTGTAGGTGTAATGCAATAAGAGTCACTCATGCTATTTAAGTATTTACAGCCTTCGTCCACTAAACCTGCATGGCTGCATGCTAATAAAACACAACTGAAGCTTACATGGTCAGGGTATGTTCCAGAGTACTTCATTACTTCAAAGAGTTCGAGAGCATCCTTGCAAAAGCCATTTTGTGCATATCCTGCAATCATTGCAGTCCATGACAGCACATTTTTCTGAGGCATTTTCTCGAACAGTTTGCGTGCCTTGTATATGCTTCCACATTTTGCATACATATCAACCAGGGCATTTGCAACTGCAACATCTGATAAAAATCCACTTTCCATTATGCTTTGATGGATGTCCACACCTTGTTCTAAAGCTCCCATTTTGGCACAAGCTGGGAGGACGCTGGCAAAGGTTGTGGAGTCTGGGTTTAAACCTGACAATTTCATTTGCTTAAAGGATTCCACAGCCTTTTCAACAAACCCATTTTGTGAATATCCTGCAATCATTGCATTCCATGATACTGCATCTCTTTGAGGCATTTCTTTGAAAAGCCTCAAAGCCTCCTCGAGAACACCATTTTGTGCATATCCTGCAATCATTGCATTCCATGATACCACATCTCTATAAGACATTTTCGCAAACAGATCACATGCCTTATTTGCACTTCCACATTTTGCATACATGTCTATGAGGGCATTTGCAACTACAACATCTGACAAAAATCCACATTCGATTATTCTTTGATGGATTTCCAAACCTTGTTCTACTGTTCGAATTTTGGCACAGGCTGGGAGAATGCTAGCAATGGTTGTGGAATTTGGCTTGACACCTGCCAATTGCATTTGTTTGAAAAATTCGAAGGCCTTTTCAACAAACCCATTTTGTGCATATCCCGTAACCATTGCAGTCCATGAGACCACATCTCTTTGAGGAATTTCTTTGAAAAGCGTTAAAGCCTCATCCAGAACACCATTTTGTGCATATCCTGCAATCATTGCATTCCATGATACCACATCTCTTTGATCCATTTTGTCAAAGAGTTCACGTGCTTTGTGTATGCTTCCACATTTTACATACATGTCCACCAGGGCACTTACAACTACAATATCTGACAAGTAACCGCTTTCAATTATGCTTTGATGGATATCTATGCCCTGTTCCAAAGCTCCTATTTTTGCACACGCTGGGAGTATGGTGGCAAAGATGAACCCATCGGGTTGGATACCAGTTCGTTGCATTTGGTTAAACAGTGTCATTGCCTCGTGAGGACACCCATGTCTTCTGTAAGCTGCAATTACGATATTCCATGAGAAGATGCCTCGTTCACTCATTTGGTCAAACACTTGGCGTGCATCAACTAAACATCCGCACTTGTCATACATGAGCATAAGAGTGTTTTGTAACAGTCTGTTGGTATGAAATTTAAATCCTCTCTGATTGATGTGGGAGTGGATTTGCTTACCCTGATAAAGGGTTTTCTTGGAAATGCAAGTCTGCAACAGTTGAAGGTATGTAGAAGGGTGAAGAGGAGGATTGTGTGTGGTAAGCAGAATGTGCAGCGCCTCTTTCAGTCGACCTTCTCTACATAATGCTGTGAGATTGAGATTAAGATCGGCTGTGGCTGGCATTGAGACGGAAGAGCGTGAAATCCTAATTGAAACTGAAAATTTAAATTAAATGTTCTGCCATTTTGTATTTCCAATTCGATAATATTATAGAGTCTGTATTGTTCCATAACATCATAAAGTCATTTTTAGTTTGTTGTGAAATGATTACAGTTTCTTCCCATTTAATCGAAAATGTTCAGCTACTCTTTGTAAATCAAATGTTATCAGTTTATATACCACCTAGAAGTCTAGATATGCAATTGATAAATGTTAAACAACTCTACAATATTTTTATAAGTATAAAATTAATTGGCTATTTATGGTTCACAGCTTTTAAAGGATGTAAATATTTTACAAGTATGATTTGATTTTACACAATTTTTAATATGGTGTTTAGAAATCTTTCTTATTCATTAAATATAATTATTAGTATAATTTTAAATCTATAAAAAAGACGATGAAATATTTATATTGGATTTATCACATAAGTTAGATAGGCACTTTATCTTTTTCAAGATTTTGAATAAATATAATTAAGATATCTACATTAGTACTTAACATCTTCATGTGTGACGTGTAAATTGTTAAATTTGCCTCCAATTTTTGTGTGTTTATTATGCAAATATTTTCCTTTGATATTGAATGAATAATGAAACATTCCATATTTATTGTGATGTGTATATACATTACATTGAATGCTCATTAATGAAACATTCATATTCTTCCAAATGCCTTACATACATCACAATAAATGACAATTAATGAAGCATTTTATATTCATCCAAATACTTACAAGAGTTATTAACGCGCAAAATTAGCACCCTTAGAATTTGATCATGATAGATCGATACTTTTGGCTAACATGAGAAAGTATCTAAGGTGTGGGACCTTGGTCCTTGAGACAAACCTCAAGAGAAGATTGGTTCCATCTATTCTAGCTCACTACAAACTAACCTAAACAACTTCAAAATGCAACTAACTAAATTGCAAGGGTCTTGGGTTGAGAGGGAGTAAATGCTGCAAAATGAAAGAATGCTGATGCACCAAAACTAGAACAAAGTGTAAATCTAACCTTAAGAGACACAAATGCAATCACATATGCAAGAACATAAGGAAAACATAGAGTTCTGATAGAGATAAATGGATAAAACTAAGAGAAGCAAAAGGGCAAGCATTCACAACAAACACAGAGACATCCAAAGGGATTAAACCATAGTTGTATAACACTCAGCATATATTCATTCACGTCTATAGAGAAGAGGTTAGAAATGCTTGCAAAAATGTAAGTTGTAGAGATTTGAAGACAAGAAAATGCAAAGCTCAAAGGGAGAGCTTGCAAAATTGACAAAAATGAACCCTTAAAATAAGCCTAAGAACTTACATTTGTAGAATATGAGAGAGGGAGAGAGAGAGAGGAAGAATACACTGCAGAGTAACAGTGCGAAAGAGAGGAAGAATACAACTATAATGGAAATGGACAAAATTATGATGAAGGCCAAACATCTTCCAAAAAATTATTGGGAAGAAGAAGTAGCAAGTTCTATTTACATTTTAAACATGTGCCCAACAAAAATTGTTAGAAACATGGTTCTTCAACAAGCTTTGACTAAGAGAAAACAAAGTGTTTCTCATGTTAGATTCCTTGATTGTGTGATATATGCATATGTTTCTGATAAGCTACATAATAAATTAGAAAAAAGGTGAAAAGTTTATTTTTGTTAACTATTTAGAGAATACAAAGTCCTATAAGTTGTTCAATAAAAACACAAGAGAATTCATAATGAGAAAATATGTGCAGTTTGTTGAAATGAGGCATGGGATGGAAGTATAGACAACATAATAAGTATATCAGTAACTATTCTCCAAGACGATATTGCAGATGCAAAGAAATAATCACAAGGTATTATACCTTATAACACTCATACACATGCAACTCAAGTTGTAGCACAAGATACACCTTCGTTAGCATCTTGGAGGTCTATAAGATCTCAATCAATTTTGCTTCTGCACAAGACTCTACAAGGAACACTAGAAGAAAATCTTTCAACAAGTGGTTCAACACACACCAATACATCATAGGATAGTCTAGTGCAATGAAAAATAAGGAGTCTTATTGATATTCATAATGTTGATATAAATAACTCTATTTCAATTTTTACATTGTTCTCTCATGCTGTAGATTCGATGTCTTTTGAAGGAACGAGTGAAGAAATTTGGGCTCAAGCCATAGATAATGAGATAGATGCCATGTAGATGAATTATACATGGCGGTTGGTAGATATTCCACAATGAAAGATTGTGATAGGAATGAAATGGGTATATAAGGCCAAGTATAGTCCAAATAGAAAAGTGTATAAGCATAAACCAAGATTGGATGCAAGAGGTTTTATGCAACAATATAGAGTAGATTATAATGATTTTTTTTGAATTGTTGCATGTTTGTACATGGTAATAATAGTTTTATCAATTGCAGCTCAAAAAAATGGCCTATATATCTGATGGATGTCAAATCAACATTCTTGAATGGATTCCTTGAAGAGAAGTGCATGTAAAACAACCAAAAGGTTATGAGGTTGAAGGTCATGAATAAAAGGTGTGCACGTTGAGAAAAGAGCTATATGGACTATAGAAAGATCCCAGAGTATGGTGTAGTTGGATTGGTTCTTATTTGATTCAGAATGGCTTTTGTAGATGTTGGAGTGAGCCTACACTATACATAAAGATAAAAGAACAAGGTAATGTTATGATTGTATGTTTATATGAAGATGATTTAATCATTATTAGAGACCTATCTACATATTCATTCAAATCATACATGAAGAAATAATTTGAGATGACAGATCTAAGTCTCATGTACTACTTTTTGAAAGTTCAACAATAAGAAGTTTGAATTTTCATCTCAGAAGTAAAGTATGCTAAAGAAATTTATAAGAGATTTAACATGTTGAATTACAAGCCAGTGCCAAAACCTATTGCAACACGTCTGAAATTATACAAAGAAGACAAGGAATCATTTGTGGATCCAATCTAGTTCAAAAGGTTATTTGGAAGCCTCGTGTATTTGACGAAAATGAGGCCTAATATTATATATGATGTGAACCTCGTCTCAAAATTCATGGAATCTCTTAATGATTTACATTAGAAATTTTGAAAAATGAATTTGAAGTATTCATGTGGAAGTAAAAATCTTGAAATCTTGTATTAACATCAAATGAGTTCAAACTCATTGGTTATACAGATAGTGATAGTGCTGGTAACATATATGACAAGAAAAGCACATCCAAATATATTTTTCAATTTCGAACAAGATTAGATTCATGGACATCAAAGAAACATCCCATAGTCATTCTTTCTTAACCAAAATAAAAGTATGTAGCAGCCACAAAAGCAACATGTTAGGCTATTTACATGAGGAGAATATTTAAATATTTAAGTCAAAATCAAGAAGGAGCTACATGAGGAGAATATTTAAATATTTAAGTCAAAATCAAGAAGGAGCTACACATATTTTGTGTGATGAGAAATCAACAATTGCATTGTCTAAAAATGTCTTTCACAAGAGAATAAAGCATATAAACATGATGTATCATTTCATCAAGGAGTTGGTTAACAAGAATGAGGTATATCTAGAATTTTACAAATATGAAGATCAGTTTGTTGAAAAATTTAAAAAGGCTTTGGAAAAAGAAGTTTTTCAGTATTTGAGAATTTTTTTGGGCATTTATGATCAGGAATATGCCACCTCTAGAAATGCACTCTCAATTCTAGATTAATGAAAATATTGAAATTCAAAATGTAAAAATTAGGCACATAAAATATTGAGCAACATAAATAAAATAAATAAATAATCCCAATCTCAAATCAACACTTTTGTGCATATATATTTTCTCCTCTATTAAAGATACAACTCAATACAATCTATGTGTATATAAAAACACTTACAATTGCCTCTAATATGCAAATGGTTTTTTCTAACAATAAAACACTCAACTCTTAAAAATGAACATCAACTAAAAATAACACATGTTTTTTGTGCAATACAAATATTTTGACTTATTTTCTTTATTAGCTTTTCCTAAAATTAGGAACATCTATTTAAAAATAATCTATGCATGAAAAGAAACTTGCTTTTTACTTTTCCCAAAAATAGAAATTAAAGCATGTGGGAGAAATTATCTATTTCCAACACCCCCCTTAATTTCGGCCTTCAAACTTTTATTATTTTGGAGTTGAGTGTGTAGTTTCGGATCTGACATGTTCCTGATCACAAACTCCCAAACAACTTCTCCAATACTCAAAAAATTCATTTCCCAAATCTTTTGTAAAAATATTAGCAAACTGATCTTCGGATCTGTAAAATTCAAGACAAATTTCTTTGTTGCTACCAACTCCCCGATGAAGTGATACCTCATGTCTATGTGCTTGCTCCTTTTGTGAAAACATGATTTTTGGACAATGCCATTTTTGAATTGTTTTCACAATAATATGTGTAACATCTTCTTGATTCTGCCTCAAATATTTCAACACTCTTCTCACCCAAACAACCCAACATGTTTCCCCTGTTGCTGTTAAAAACTCTGATTTTTCTAAAGATAGTCTGACTATGGGTTGCTTCTTTGATGCCCATGAAACTAAACCTATTCCAAAGTGAAAACCATATCCGGATGTGTTTTTTCTGTCATCTATACTTTTGGCATTATTACTATTTCTATAACCTATGAGTTTGAACTCATATGATATTGAATACAAAATTCCATTATTCTTAGTTCCACATACATACCTCAAAATATTTTTCCCAACTTGACAATGTGAATATTTTTTAGATTTCATGAACCTTGAGATAAGGCTGACACCATACATAATATCTAGCCTTGCGTCCATCAAATACATGATAATTCTAACTAACCTTTAGAACAATGTTGGATCTAGAAATGGTCCGCTATCATCTTTTTTTAACTTCAAACCTACTGTAACAGGTGTTGGCGTTGACTTGCAATTAAATTTTTTAAATCTCTTCAAAACATCATTATCATACCTTGCTTGTGAAATAAAAACTCTAGCTTCTGAGTATTGAACTTCAATGCATATAAAATAGTGCATGAGGCCTAGATCTGTCATCTCAATTTTTTTTCTTCATGGCTAATTTGAATGAATCTATAGATAGATTTCTAGTAGTGATTAAATCATCCACATATAAACAAACGATCAAATTTTACCTTGCTCATTTATCTTGATGTATAAGGTAGGCTCAGTGCTGCTCTTACTATAACAATTCTGTATCAAATAAGAATCAATCCTGTTGTACTAAGCTCTAGGTCATTGCTTGAGATTATAGAGCACTTTTCTCAACCTGTATACCTTTCCTTCATGACTTTTAATCTCATAACCTTCTGGCTCATTCACATAAACTTCTTCTTGAAGAAAACCATTCAAGAATGTTGATTTTACATCCATATGATAAATATGCCATTTATTTTGAGATGCAATTGCTAAAACCATTCTTACCATGTCCAAACATGCCATATGTGTAAACGTATTGTTGTAATCTACTCTATATTGCTGTGAAAAACCTCTTGCAAATAGCCTTGTTTTATGTTTCTGTACTTTACCATCAACAATGTATTTGGTCTTTTAGACCCACTTCACTCCTACCATGTACTTTCCTTCTGGAATATCTACCAATTATCATGTCTGATTCTTCTCTATGACATCTATCTCATCATCCATGACTTGAACCCAAACTTCGTTGTTTATAGCCTCTTCAAAATATACTAGATTTACAACTTGAGAAAACAATGTGAAAACTAAAAAAGCTTTAGTTGTAACAACAACATAAATCTCACTAAGACTCCTTGTTTTCCGCTATAAAGGGCTATCAGATGATCGACTATTTTGTACTGAAGGAGTTATTTTTGGTGTTATTTTTGGTTTCTGTTGCACGGTTGAAGATGAATGAAATATTGTAGACCTACTAGATGTAGACGGAGGTGTAGCTTATGCTATAACTTGTGATGCATGTCCAAGATTCGAAGAAGATACAATACCTTGTTGCTTTATACTTTCATCTTCCATATCATCACAAGGAATAGTTGCTGTTGTTGCAAATCAGCAACACCCCTGGATGCAAATCAGGTTTCTAAATTGATGTTTTAGGCATCCAGTGTGATTGCACAACATTGAAACCTCTCTCCAAGTGTGGGACTTGTAAAAATGAGAGAGGAATCTCCAGATTAGAGGTTGGTTCCTCAAAATCCTCTGATTAGATCTATTATTTGCACAACTGTAGAGGTTCAGATCCTAATTTTATCCTAGATTGCAAGGAGACAGGGATAAGAGATGCAAAAATTGAAACTAAACTAATAAGGGTGATACACCAAAGGAGTGGTGAACATTTTTGCTCATGCAAATAGACACAAATCAGAAATTGCAACATAAAACATCATGCAAAGGTTGATAAGTTGTAATCAAAGGTTTGAAATGAAACAAACAACACATACAAAGGACTGAAAGCATTCACAGAGCCTGTATTGTGATTTTCAACATCAAAATCCTTGCATTCCAACACCAAAGAGGCATAAAACTGTTACAAATCCCTGAAAAGGTCTGATCCTTGCAAAAAAATCACTTGCTGAAGGTGAAAACAGAAGCTTGCTGTGCAAAAAAAATGTTCCACACTTTGAAAAATGAGCCAAATCTGGCTTTTACAGTGCATGGGTCGAGCCCAGGAGAGAGAAAATGTGAAAAAACGTGGGAGCCATTCCCCATTGACCAAAATGCATTAAAAACAGCATGGAGGTCCTTACAAACCCATGCCCTGACATTTTTGACCATGCTGGAGAAGAATGCGACCCATTTTGCATTAAAATTGGTTGTTGAAACGTCAGTTCTGTCCATGGGTGCGTACCAGAAGTGTTTTTTGATTTTATCCCTCTAAACTGAACCAAAATTCAAAATTGACCATGAGAATCTTGTAGAGAATTTCACCAGCTTTCCATTGATATAAAGAACGTGAAAATCTGAGCTCTGGATCGAAAGTTATGGTGATTTGAAGTTTTAGGGCAAAAACAGGCCAAAATCGGATCGGCGGGCAAAAAGTTTGAATTTTTACCCGTTTGGTCTTTGGAACATTTTTCAAATTTTCCCTGTGCTCCGCCACTCCAGGTGCCACATGGCACTGTTTTGATTGGGCGCCGGGCCCTTCCTGACCATTTTTTCCTTCGGGTCGCTTGGTGTTTTTTCACCCTTGGACACGTGGCAGCTCCTGATTGGCTGCGGGCCTTCTAGGGAAAAATTTCCCACCAAAACTCCACTGAGCCATAACTTGAAAAATACGTGGAGTTAGGAGGAAAAATTTACCTTTCTGGAAAGCTGAGAAAGAGCTCTATCCAATGGTGCCATTTCCAGAAGGTTTTGAGTGCCTAAAAAGTAAAAATTTATGACTGAGGCACAATAGAAGGAAAGAATGAAAGGGAGTTAGCCACAAAATGAGCAGGGGGCACATTTGGATAACAATTTTGGCAACTCAGAGGGGTCATCTACCCGCTGGATGAATGATCAGTATCCTAAAGCAATCCATTAGACATGGAGTCATGAGTAGTAGCCTGAAAACTGATCTAAAATTGTGAAAACTTCCCTCTGAACCACTTGAATCCCACTGGACATGGAGTTGTTCCCCACCAAAATCCCATCAAAACAAACTGTTCAAGATCGAAACCAACAACACCAAAACTATGTACAAATTGAAAATCATACATGCTCCAAATGGAACATGCAGAGTGTGCATAAGCGCTTCTTCTACTAGAAAGTAAACCTACCTACTCTACTCTAACTAGAAGCAAAGGTGAGCTAAACGAACCTTGCAACTGGTTGTGTAAAAATATCTTCCTTTCTTCAAAATAGGCAGCCATGCAAATGATTTAGAGATGAGTATGGCTGATTAGATGAGTGTAAAATCAACAAGAAGCTAGCCTTCTACCCAAATTATCAAGGTGCCAACTAAAAACAAATCCAATACCTATTTTAGTTGCTATGCGTTTGGATTGGAGAGGTATGACAGCTGATCCTTGGATCTTTGCAGCTCATCCTCATTCTTAGAAGCAAGCATGACTAGTTGTGGATTCTCCTTTGGCTCCAATGAAGCCAAATACCTGAGTGGGAAAGGTCTGATCCGTTGAGTATGCCCATAATTCTGATTTTCAATTCCAAGAATGGAGTTCTCTTGTAGACCTTGAATGGATGGTGTGGAAGCAATGTTAGAACCCTTCTGCCCCTTTCTCTTCCTGCAATGAAGGACATGAAAGATTAAAATCTTCCAATCTTGGTTCCATAGAGCTTCTATAATATGCAAGCTACTGGAAATGAATACTCTCCTCCATGATAGTAGGCTCTTGTGTTTGGAAGATGGATGATGAAATAGAGAATGGTGGAAACTCAACTGGTTCTTCTTCATCAAAATAGTCCTCCAAATCAGATAGGTAAACTACCTCATTGCTGTCTTGCTGCAAATGTTCAACCTCTCCCATGGCATTGTCTTGATCTACAACTTGATCACCATGGTTTCTTTCATCCTCCAGTATTGAGTTTGAGGAATCAAACTCTTCTTCAATACTAGAACTTGAGAGAGATGAAGTAGAGAGAAGAACTGAAGGTTCTTTTATAACCTACTTTGTGATCAAAACCTTTGGATCTGCACTTTTCTCCCCCACAGCTGGAATGTGCTCCTCTTCTTTTGGATTTGGAGCAGCTTCTCCTTCCTCTTGCTGTCCCTCATGACTGATTTTTGCAATTTGAATTGGATCAGCATTTTCCTTCAAATAGGGTGCCAACATGGACACTATATTCTGAACAAATTGATTGCTGATCTGCAACTCCTTTTTGCTCTTCTTCTGCTGCAACAAAATCAGTCCTGACCACCATTTGTTCTTTAACTCCAACCTCTTCTGAAGGTTTCATCAGCAAAGGGATCTTCTTCATCCCAAATTTAAGAGCCCAACTCTTCAAAATTTGAATTTCTTCATCCTTGTTTGGCTTCTCTTTTTGCTGTCCTTCATGACTGATTTTTGTAATTTTTTGTGGTGGTGGAGGAGGTAAAACCTCTTGTTTCTTTGGAGGAGAGGGTGTTTCATTTAGCTCTTGTGGAGGGGATGACTGTTTTGGAAGGGAAAAGGACAGAAGAATTGAGATGAGGTGGAAGACTAGGGGGTGGAGAAATGGATTCAACACTTGGGACAAGCAGATGGAGAGTTTAAAACTTGACACTGCTGAGATAAAACAAATTGGGAAAGAGGAAAAGAAAAGGCATGAGATGGTGTGCTTACCCATTGACAAGGTTGCTGAATACTCCTCTCATACACCTCTATTCCTTCAATCCACTTTCCAAGCAATGGCAGCATTGCAATCATGAAGTCAAGCTTCTCTTGAGGGTTGTAATGCCTTGGGAAAGGTCCCACCCATGGACAGGGTGCTCCACAACCGATTCCAAATGCTTTCATTTGTGCTTGAGCCCTGGATTGCACCATGTTTACCTCCATCTTTTGGATTTTCTCCAATAGACCAGGCATCTTACATCTGATTGTCTTCATTGTATGCACACCCTTGCTCTTGGAAAGATCCATAGCCAAACTAATTTTGGCATTGCTGCTCATATGGGTATGTATGCTGATTTTGAATTTGTTCAAAATGCTGATTTGGAGGATTTAAAAAACATGTTGGAGGTGGGAAACATTGTTGTTGTTGTAAATGTGAGTTCCATGATGGAAATGAAGTCATGATTGCACAACTTCATGGAATGGAAAAGAATGAAAGAGATGGAAAGAATAATGGATGGAAATGGATGAAAAACAGGTCTGCAACTTCAGAAATGGGTTGTTGATCAGATGGAGTCTACCAGATGTGTTTGCAAGTGCCTCCAAAGGCTGAAATCTTCATAAGAACACACCAACCTGCAAAAGATGAAGTGGAAGACCTCTAAGGTCCCACCGGGCGGTGCCAAAACTGTTGTTGCAAATCAGCAGCACCCCTGGATGCAAATCAGGTTTCTAAATTGATGTTTTAGGCATCCAGTGTGATTGCACAACATTGAAACCTCTCTCCAAGTGTGGGACTTGTAAAAATGAGAGAGGAATCTCCATATTAGAGGCTGGTTCCTCAAACTCCTCTGATTAGATCTATTATTTGCACAACTGCAGAGGTTCAGATCCTAATTTTATCCTAGATTGCAAGGAGACAGGGATAAGAGATGCAAAAATTGAAACTAAACTAATAAGGGTGATACACCAAAGGAGTGGTGAACATTTTTGCTCATGTAAATAGACACAAATAAGAAATTACAACATAAAACATCATGCATAGGTTGATAAGCTGTAATCAAAAGGTTTGAAATGAAACAAACAACACATACAAAGGACTGAAAGCATTCACAGAGCCTGTATTGTGATTTTCAACATCAAAATCCTTGCATTCCAACACCAAAGAGGCAAGAAAAACTGTTACAATCCTTGAAAAGGTCTGATCCTTGCAAAAAAATCACTTGCTGAAGGTGAAAACAGAAGCTTGTTGTGCAAAAAAGTGTTCCACACTTTGAAAAATGAGTCAAATCTGGCTTTTATAGTGCATGGGTCGAGCCCAGGAGAGAGAAAATGTGAAAAAACGTGGGAGCCATTCCCCATTGACCAAAATGCATTAAAAATAGCATGGAGGTCCTTAAAAACCCATTCCCTGACATTTTTGACCATGCTGGAGAAGAATGCGACCCATTTTGCATTAAAATTGGTTGTTGAAACGTCAGTTCTGTCCATGGGCGCGTACCAAAAGAATTTTTTTATTTTATCCCTCCAAACTGAACCAAAATTCAAAATTGACCATGGAATCTTGTAGATAATTTCACCAGCTTTCCATTGATATAAAGAACGTGAAAATAAGAGCTCTGGATCGAAAGTTATGGCGATTTGAAGTTTTAGGGCAAAAACAGGCCAAAATCGGATCGACGGGCAAAAAGTTTGAATTTTTACCCGTTTGGTCTTTGGAACATTTTTCAAATTTTTCCCACGCTCCACCAGTCCAGGTGCCACATGGCATGTTATGATTGGGCGTGGGCCCTTCCTGACCATTTTTTCCTTCGGGTCGCTTGGTGTTTTTTCGCCCTTGGACACGTGGCAGCTCCTGATTGGCTGCGGGCCTTCTAGGGAAAAATTTCCCACCAAAACTCCGCTGAGCCATAACTTGAAAAATACGTGGAGTTAGGAGGAAAAATTTACCTTTCTGGAAATCTGAGAAAGAGCTCTATCCAATGGTGCCATTTCCAGAAGGTTTTGAGTGCCTAAAAAGTAAAAATTTATGACTGAGGCACAATAGAAGGAAAGAATGAAAGGGAGTTAGCCACAAAATGAGCAGGGGGCATATTTGGATAACAGCTGCTGCTATATTGAGTGTTTTGTCAATGCTTCCATCCCATGCCTCATTTTCAACAAATTGTACATCTATGTTGATTATGACCTTTCTAGTAACTGGACTAAACAATTTGTTAGATTTTATATTCTTTGAATATAAAATCTTATGCACTTTTCTCCTTTGTTGTCTAACTTCTTCCTTAGCTCATTAGGAACATGTGCATATGTTACACAGCTGAAAACTTCTAAAATGAAAAACACTATGTGTCTTCCTGTTAAGTTGAAGCTTGTTGACAAACGATATTCCTAACAACTGTTGTCAGGAAACCTTTTTTAAAATATAAATAGACAGTTTCTACAACGCTTCTGCTCAATACTCATTTGTAAGATGTTTTTCCTCCATAATACTTCTCATTCCATCTCCATAATGGTTTATATTCTTCCTCTCTAGGCCACACCATTCTTATTGCTATGATGTATACCTGGTAGAAAATTACTTGTGTATACCATGATATTTACAAAAATTTCGAAAAAAACATTGGAAAAATTTTACTCACCTCCTTTGTCTTTCCTTGAGAACTTTGATGTACTACTCAAATTTATCCTCTCCACCAAGACCTTGACCTATTGAAATATATCTAATCAAAGCATTTGATTTATGCCTCAAAAAATATACCCATGTTTTCCTTATATATTCATCAATGAATATCATAAAATAAGAACAACCTCCAATAGAATTTGTTTGCACCAGGTCTACATAAATATGAGTGAACAATTTCAAGTGGTACACTTACTCTTGCTGATTTTTTCAACTGGGAACGACTCTCTGTGTTGCTTCCCCAAAATACAAACCTTAACATACTCTATTATGGTTTCTAAATCAAGGGAAAACCTTTTACCATATTTTTTCATGTGTCAATAAATTCTAAACCTACCAAAATTCAATTGTCATAAACATTATATGCCATAGCCATGATTCATTTTCTTTCATAAGTGATTAAAAATTAAATTGGGTTCCTTGAGCACAAGACTCAACTATATTAGTAGAGGAATCGACATGGGACTGACTTGCATTGGTGTAAGATCGGCTTGTATTATTGAAGAACTCATTTACACTAGTGTGGGACTTGTTTACATCTAGTGCATGAATTATTTGTTTAAGCATAGGAGTAATTCTGGATTGGTACAACACTTATTTAGTTTCACGTAGGACTTGGCTACGAATTGAGTGTTGATTTGGCTGCAAACATATCTGATTTTATCTTTTTTCCTTGTTGTAATCTCAAGGGAAATATTTCTATTGCTACTCATCTTTCCTTTCGCAATCAATTTAGTGCCAAGGGCTTTGTCCACAATTACACATTCAGTATCTTCAATGTAAACTTTGTGTCCTTTTTGTACTAACTAGACCAATACTCATAAGGTTATGCTTTAAACCTGACAACATAGTTAACATCATGGATAATATTTTTCTCTCCCATTTTTAGTTCTAGAATGTAGACTATTCCCTATTCCTTTTATAGACAGTCTATTATTTTTCCAAAGAGTGACATCATGTCTTCACTGACTAATGCAAAATTGAAAAGTAAATCAAAGTTACCTGATCATTATGATTACTACAACAAAAATCTAAATACCATACATCACATAGGACTCTAGATTGTGATAGATTACACTAAATAGGTGATAAATAAGGTATTGGTTCGGACAATACTTTGTGCATGAAATAAACGTGGGGCTTGGAGTAGAAGTTAGAAACCTGATTTTGATTCTATCCCATTCTGATGTATATTAATTTTTCTTGCAATCATAAGCATAGTGGACCCATACTCTCTTACAATTGTGACACTGCATATGAGACTTATCCTATATTTGACCTGAAAAATGACTATGATTGTGCCCATGACTATGACCTCTTTCACTTGAGTTTGATGAACCGATGTTGTGTCCTTTAGATGAATCTTCTTCCTCTAGCCTCTAGGGTTGAACCTTCCTTTTCCTCTTCCATGAATTCCTAATGTATCTGAAATGAAAGAATCTTGATCTAAAATTGCATGTGATCTATTCAACCTTTGTTAATTATTTAATAATGATGCATCCAACTCATGAATTAAAAAATGACTTAGATCCTTAGTTTCTTCAATAGAAACTACCAAAGGAACAACTTTTGCAAGGAAAATCCTAAGCAATTTTTCAATAATCCTTTTGTCTTTAATAGTTTCTCCAGGGGATTTAAATTGGTTGACTAAACCAACTACAAATTGTAAAGAACGATTCTACAAAATCTAAATTTTTTATTGAAATATTTTCAAAAATTGTATGAAGTAACTATAGCTTTGTGCAGTTTTTTAGTTTCTCCTTACCTTGATACACAGCTTGGAGTGTGTCTTATGTAGTTTTTTCTTGAATGACTACTACCACTTTAGGAAGGATGCTTTCAGGCATGGCTTGATGAATTATAGAATATAATTTTTTTTCTGTCTTTCTTCCATCATTCCTTCATTAGTTTCATTCACTTTCTGTGAGAGCACAATATGTTATATGTTGCTGCATCTACGGGCTCTATGTACCCATTCTCTAATAACCTCCCATACATCTTATTATCTGAATAGTGTCCTTTATGGTCAACGACTAGTGCTTCGTAATTCTTTCCCATGTAAACGGTGATGGTCTGTATACCAGAAGTATAGAAGCCATAACTTGTCTGTCTAATTTAGATAACCTACTAGAAAACAATTTACGCTCTGATACTAATTTATAGAAATTAATTAGTCTTATACAATGAACAAATTAAATAGAATAACAATAAGTTACAAATAAAAATAGAGTAATTCCAATCTAAAATCAACATTAGTTTGGTGCAAATGATATTAATTCTTCTTCTGTCACAGAACTTCAGCTATGAAAAATCAATTACAATCTCTTTGTGTATAGAAAATAAAGTAACCTTGATGCATGATAATTAATGTAAAATTGGTTGAACTTGGTAGACAATAATGTTTTAAACTCATAAATATATCTAAGTAAATATACATAACTATTTGAATTATTTAATTTAATATCAACTTTTCACTAAGCTTAGTGCAGAAAGACTATTAACCAAGAAATTTATCTAATTGTATGACATGTCTAACCTTGCGAACCCCTTTTATTTTTTCAAAAAAAAAAAATTACCATAACATTTGACTATGGATTTATTAGTTCTATTTGTTTTGAGAGTAGAAATTTGTGCGGAGTGTATGGAACCTTCTGAACAATCTTTTGCAAGTATTTGTCCTTCTATATCATAAAAGTTGATTAAGTCACAATAGTCTAAATGTCAGCTTGTAAAGCAAGAAATGCAAGGAATGAAATTGACAATATTTTATTATGATTAAAGGGTAGATCCATTTCTCAATATAAATAAGCCTCTCATATTAAAATACATCAGCACAGTATAAATAAATAAGTACAAAATGCATTGGACACACATATTTATTAAATATATTTATGGTGTATCCATGTACAAAATACGTATGGGACGATGTCCCAATACTGCTAGTCTTTTGCTGATGCAAAAATACATACACATGCATGTATACATATGAAGTGATGGTCTAGGAATTATTTTTACATAAAGGGAATATCTTATATTCTTATATAATCAAAGGATGTATGTAATGGCCAAATATCATTTTCCATCCATATAGAAGACTATTGCATATGTAGTGGATTCATGCCATAGTTTTATTAACATGCATTATTTGTTCCACCTTGAAGAATCTGTCACAAGTGTGCTATAAAAGACTGAAACCAAGCATGAATATTCCAATGTGTATTTTTTGAATATCTAGCTAAGAAATTATACACGAAATGTATTTCTAAACTCATTGTATATTTATAATGATTGTTAATGCATACTAGATAGTTGAGTATAATTAAGAAACAATGTGCAAAGTGTGTTCATTCAAGCTGAGTCATTGAATTCAAAATTCATTGGAAAGGAACAGAATAAATAAATTTATCATAGCAAAGAACCCTTTCAACTATGCATATACATATCCGAACCAAAGCTAAATGACCAAAAAATACCTTGGACATATATAGTTGGTTACTAAACTAGCAATCATATATGAAGTGTATGATGAAATCACCGAAGGGTATAGAGTGAAGCATGAAAAAATGAGGAATCGAAAAAGATAGAAAGGATGAGGGATTATTAAGAAATGGTTCGACGGAGGGGGAGGACAATTATTTCCAGTGTATGGTCTATATCTTATAGGGATTTTTCATAGTGTTGCAATATGCATTTGAAGAGACCAAACTAAAAAATGGTGAAATCTGAAAATACAATTTCATGGTTTGAGACCCAACGAGAGTTATCATGCTTATGTTATCGCACAATTCCATAAGTCAAATTGTACATGACCCTAATAATATCAGTTATCTGTGTCCATTTTTCTTGTAAGGTGCAATATATACATAAACGAGGAAAAATAAATAGTGGGAAAAAGCCAACGATGTTTCAAGTATCGAAACCCTACTTGAAACGAGGCACCATGAAGTAGTTGCACTCCAATAGGAATTGTGAATATCTCCAGTGATAAGCATAGAGGAAAAATTGATCAGTCAATGGAAGAACTTGCATCAACAGAACATAAAGCTTGCACATAGAGGAAAGACAACAGAAGTGTCTTGGCATGCTCATAAATGAATCAAATGAATGGATACATATAGGGTGCTGAGTAACCCTAGTGCAAGACACACAAGAACCACTAAACCTAACCCTAAACCTAACCCAAGTGAGATAACCCACCATATGTGTGTGGATGACATATAGGATCTCACACACCAACACCTCCACTTCATCAAAGCTAGGGTGGTGGCTATCATGAGCTAGATAGAAAAATAAGACACTCCTAAACAACTAAGAAAGATGTGTCAATGGGGCCCGACAACTAAAGGCTTGATAAGGTGCTCATATAAAAACATCTTCCTAGAACAAGAAGATGAAAAGAAGGACTACATAGCCCAAAGAAGATGAGTAGTTGCAGAAGATCTCACCCCAAGAAGAGACCTTAAGTGAAGAAACTTCATCTCAGTAAAGGACTTGGTAAATAAATCTATAATCTGATCAACTATTTGAATGTAATGAATGTCAATAATACCATCACGAATAAGCTCTCATATGAAGTGCATATGGATCTCAATTTACTTCATCTGCTAATGTTGAACTAGATTTCTGTACAAATAGAGATAGTGCTCATGTTATCACAATAGATAATGGTAGGCCACCGAAAGTTGGATGCTAAACTCTGTCAAAATACCCTATAGCCAAATAGATTTTGTGGCAGTGTTATCTGCTCCTCTTTTTTTTTCCTCTGTAGATGATATCACAATTGCATTATACTTCTTGCTGGACCAACTAATAGGACCTGAACTAACAGAGAAACTATATCCAGAAGTAGATTTCTGATGATCTAAGTCATCGGCCCAATTAGAATCTATGAACCCAATCAAGTAAATATCCACCCCTCCATGATAGTGAATTCCATCAGTATAGGTGCCACAAACATAATGAAGGATTCATTTATTTGATTTCTAATGTAGCTCATGTGGCTCCTGCATGAATCTAGACATGAACCCAACATCATATGATAAATCCGGTCGAGTGTGAGTCAAGTAAATCAAGCTCCCTACCAACTATCGATAAAGTGTACCATCAACCAAGGGATTAGAGCAATCAGAAACCAATTTAACCCCAGAAAGGAAAGAAGTAGGATAGGACTTGCAATCGAACATCTGAAAATGAACAAGCAAGTCAAGAGCATACTTAGGTTATGATATCAAGATTACCGAGTCAGATTGTGAAATATGGATCCCAAGAAAGTAATGAAGTAGACCTAATTCAGTCATGGAAAACCTGTTGGCCAAGGTGGTCTTCACAAAATCAATGATAGAGGAAGAGTTTCCGATGATCAACAAGTCATCAACATAGAGAAAAAGAATGAGTATCAAGTCATCTTTCTATAAAATATAAAAAATTGGAATAGAGTGACACCTAGTAAACCATGTTGTAAGTAAAAAGGAGTCCATCTTGGTATACAAATCCTGAGGGCCTTTTTTAAGGCCATAAAGATACTTCTTTAACTTACAAACGAGGGAGAGATCATGGATATAACCCAAAGGTTGTTCCATGTCTATTTATTCCTCTAGATCTACCATGAAGGAAGGCACTTTTAACGTCCATTTGATGGACTTTCCATCTATTTGTTGCAGCAAAGGCATAGGGTTAGTCAAATAGAAGTCATCTTCACAACCAGAGTAAAGGTTTCATTATAATCAAACCCAGCTATCTGGGAGAAAACCCTTAGCTACTAATCACACTTTAAACTTTTCGATGTCTCCATCTACTCCATACTTTTTTTAGAACACCCACTTACACTGAACGATTTTTCTTCCTTTCAGAAGAGGGGTGAGATCCCAAGTATTGTTCTTTGTGAGAGAGGAATACTCCTCATCTTGGTAGAATCCCACTCAGGAATACCAGAAGCCTCCCAGAAAGACTGTGGATCAGAAGCAAAGCTGAAGAAAGAGAGGGGTCCAACAAAATCCAAGCGAGTACGTCTCATATTTCAAAGAGGGTTTAAAACCCGCAAGCGAGGATCATGAGGGACAATGTGCACATCAACAGACATGTGAATGGTAGTGTGAAGAGATCTCGGGAGGAGTGAGCATCAACCGAATGTGCATGCAAAGATTTGAAACATGGGCAGAACTTGGTTAAGCCATAAAAATCTCCTCTATCTCATAGATCAAATGGGGTGTACATATAGGAGGTGCTGAGTAACCCCCAGTGCTGCAATCATGACAAATTGAGTAGAGAGGGGGAGTTACATTCCCATAATAGAAGTGTAACTTCCAATGATGCATATGACACACTGATGCACTGACATACTGACACACTGACGTGCTGACGCATAAGAGAATCTCATGATGACCCCTAAATGACACATGGACCTATGATCTCACCTAAGTGAGATGACTCACCTAATGATGTGTAAAATACACCCACCAACACCCCCCCCTTCATCGTAAGTTAGGATGAGGTGGAAAAGAAGAAATGAGAAATGGGTCTTGGCGCAAAGCCTGATGAGGTACCCATGTATAAGAAAGAAGTCCCAAGCATTGAAGGAAAACCTAGTGGGAAAAACATCCACCACAAGAGAAAAACACACTCTCTAATCTAAGAAAGATGCCAAATATGGGTCCCGGCCATAGACGAGTCTAAAAGGGTACCCATGTACAAAAAGAAATCTCTCGAAAAGAAGAAGAGGGAGAGGAGAGGAATGCAGAAGATGCCATGGATGGATCTGAACTCTGTAACTATAGGAAGTCTCTCAGAATAATTTCGATGACAAGATCCTCTACCTCTAGACTGAAGAAGAGCCACCTGCAATGAATTGTGTTCCTGACCTTAGGAAGGATAGAAATGACATGCTGGAAGTCCACCCACTCCAAAAAGGAAACTGAAGGCAGCAACATGAAGAACTCTGAGTCTGGTGCACGGAAGTGTGACATAGGTCTAGTGAGTGAGTGCTAAAGAACTGAAGGTAATGCCACATGTGTAGCAGTGTCAGAGTGAAAAAGAGGAACACCCACAGAAGGGATGTCCAAGTGATGTGAAGGGAACAAAACATCATCCACAATAAAAAAGGGATCCACAGCTGAGGGTGGATCATTGAAGGTCTTTGAAAATGTGGAAGTGACATGATTCCTAAAAGGGGAACTCCCAACAACAGAGATGATGAACTCCTGCAAGGCACTTGTAGATGGATGAGAAACCTGTAGTGCATCAAAAGTAGACTCTGTGAAAAGATGACTAAGTTCAGGCAGATACTTATCCCAATGAGGGGTCTCAACAAACAGAAGCGTGATGTCAGATAGGTATGATTCATCTAATGAAGGTAGAGGAGTGGAAGGGGGCCTCGCATACTAGAAGTGGAAAGGAGGTAGGCGTGATGATAGTATCCAGGATGAGTAGAAGACTGCTCAATATTTAATGAGATGTGGGGTGTGTTAACACTCTCGGGAATAGTGAGAGGAGGAGAGAAGTCCTCTGTAGTGCTCTTGACATCAAAATAGGGTGCACAATCCTCATCATTAGAAGTAAAACCAAATGATTCTATGTCAGCGGAACTACCATCACACAAATAAATGGAGGAGATAACTAAATCAGCAACAGTAACAATGGTGGAAGTATGTGAAGGGTCTCCATATAGGGACTATAGATTGTTCCATACATGGTGGGGTGGATTTGAGTCTGCCACGTGAAACTAGAGAGATCTAGAGACATGCATCATCATGTGAAAAAATACATGGTCACAAGTGTCAAGGAAGTCCTCCAGATGACGATGATCAGCGGGTTCAGGAACTGGCCCAAGCAAGAAGGGTAAAAGACCCTCGTGGGTGAAGTAACATTTCATGGAAGCACACCAAGTTGAATAGTTACCTCTCTCAGTGAGAAGTGGCAGAGGTTGCAAGGTGATCCTACGATGCTCAAGTCTAGAAAGAGCACTCTCCATGACGAAAAAATGCAAGGTGCAAGGTACAACGAAAGCAAGACGTCAGACTCGGCCGATAATGCGTCTGCGTGTGAAAACCCAAGAGTACAATCAACCCCCCCATAATGTGGAACTTTATAAAAGTAGTGCATTTACAAAATTGAAAATTCCATCATGTAATTTGTGAAAAATCATGCCAACTTTGACTAAAGAAGCGCTAAAAATGAGCTGCGAGTCAAAAGTTATGGCATTAAAATGATTCCTGCAACTAATGGAAAAAGCCAATAAATGCTGCAAACACATTAAAATAATGCCTGAAATGGGTGCAAAGGGTGTCTTGTGACTACTCGTTGGAAACAACATGAAATTTTAGATAGGGTTTGTTTTGACTTCAAGGGGGATTAGCCTCCTACCAACCCCCGGACCTCGCCCTCCGTCCTCAATGCTCATAGGAAGGGATTCAATTACAAGCAAAAACAACCTAAAACCTAAATTTTAAAATGTTACAATGCCGTGAAAAATGTTTTAATCCTTAAAACATTAAAAACCTATTGTTTTTTACCTCCAAAGAATTTGTAAAAGGTAGTGGGCCTACATTATGGAGCCATGTGGCTTATAACTGTAATTTTGTAGCTTGTTGCCAACAAAAGGGCGTTGAACCTGTTGTTATTAATGCATGCACTTAGAGTTTGATAGGAGTGAACCATTGAGAGGAGAAATGGTTGAGAAAAAGGAAGCCACGTGTAGAAGAGGTGAGTGCAGCAACCAAGCAAGAGGATGCAAGTCATTTTTGTGTTGGCAGAACCGTTTAACCCCGAACAGAGCACTAGGAGGGGATTAAGCAGTCCAGAAAATAACACGAACCACTAGAGATGGTAGAGAGAGAATCGACACCGAGTGCAACCAGAAAAAAAATGAAGGTAGGTGCCTAAAAATGCATCCATGTGGTGCAAGGAGTGTAACTCCGAATCTATGTGAACGTACCGAGTGAAATGGTCGAGTAGAGTTGGAGGGGTCGTCGTGGTGGAAGCCAAGTTGGAACAAGCAACGTGTAGAGAAGGGGCTGAGGAGCATGTAGAGCTATGCAAACAATGGACTAGAAGCTCAGGATGACAATGGTGAGAACCACAACGAACCAGGGAAGGCAAAAACTGATGCAAGAAGTGAGTTGTCCAGTAATTAATGTACACAACAAATATTTCTGCACATTCTTATGGATTTTCAATGCACAGGTGAGCAATGCAACAAAAAGGAGATGCAAGCATGTGAACCCAGAAATGAGAGTGCCACCAAACTACTGCATGAGCTAGTGATTTCACGCAAGCTTCAAAAAAAGTTTCCACACAAAAAATAGTCCTCGAGTTGTGGAGGCCAATGCAAGATCTGAACAAGCAATACACTACAAAAACACATTCAGAAGGCATAACAACATCCACGCAGAGGAAAAATCAAGCTGTGTAAATGCACAGGGTGAAGTCAACATGGGTACCAAGGAGAGCAACTATTCAAACCATTTATCATGCCACGTCCACCATAAATGTGTGGCAAAATAAAATCATGTGCGGCCAACCCTACAGATCAATACAGAGTCGAACGAGTGTTTACAAGCAAAGAGCACACCCGACACAGAACAAGAACCCTTAAAATGCAAGTTGAAGCTACTCCAAAAAACTACATGCAAAACTTGAAGAATCTTGAAAATCCGTAAACACCAACACGACCAAACGAACCACAAACAAACCCAAACAGAGGTATGAGGCCTAAAATCAATGCAAGTAGAGCACGGTTGGAATATCCATTATGACACATGCAACGAGAACTAGATTTTCTCTGATACCAAAAGATCCACTCTAATACCATGAAATAGGGTTTAAAACCCACAAACGAGGATCACAAGGGATGATGTGCACATCAAAAGACGTGTGAACGGTAGTGTGAAGAGATCTTGGGAGGAGCGAGCATCAACCAAATGTGCATGCAAATATTTGAAACACAAGAAAAACCTAGTTAAGCCATAAAAATCTCCTCTATCTCATAGATCAAATGGGGTGTACATATATGAGGTGCTGAGTAACCCCCAGTGCTACAATCATGACAACTTGAGTAGAGATGGGGAGTTACATTCCCAGAATAGAAGTGTAACTCCTAATGATGCATATGACGCATTTATGCACTGACGTACTAACGCACTGACGTACTAATGCACTGATGCATAAGAGAATCTCATGATGAACCCTACATGACACATGGACCTACAATCTCACCTAAGTGAGATGACTCACCTGATGATGTGGAAAATACACACACCAACAATATCCGAAGTATCTCAAACTAAATCTCCAGCACTTTTCAAAGTTTTCCTAGCCCAAAGAGGACCAGGAGGATCAGGCTCAAAGTTGGAAGATTATTCACTTGAGTGAGAAGGGACATAGTCCTCATCATCAGTACTGTCAGAATAAGAAGACTTAGAGGTCTGATGGTCGAGAGGATCAGGAAGAGGAACACGTTCAACAACATCATCATTTGATGAGTCAGAATCTGAATCAGTGAGATGAATAACCTCAATAGGTAGAGAAGTAGAAGTCGAAGAAGACTCATCAAACTTAACACTTATCTCAATATACAGCTCATGAGAAGTAGGATTCATCAATCGATATCCATTCACACCATTAGGATACCCTACAAAGATACAAGGTTTGGATTGTGGCTCCAAAGCCTTGCATTTCTTCTTGGGAATCCAGGCCATAGCCTTGGATCCAAAGAATCGAAAGTGCTAAACATCAGGTTTGCATCCAAACCAGGCTTCAAAGGGTGTCATCCCTCTTAATGCCTTGCGTGGAACATGGTTCTGAATGTAATTAGCACAATTCATTAGTTCAGCCCAATACTGCAGAGGAAGAGACTTCAAGCGAATCATACAAGTGGCCATCTCTTTAAGAGTATAATTTTTTCTTTCTACTACTCCATTCTGCAAAGGGTTGTATGTAACTGTATGCTGCAAGGAGATCCCTTCATAAGTACATAAATACATGAACCTATTGTTTACATATTCACCTCCATTGTCGGTTTGAAGAACCTTAATAGATGTTCTACCTGTTTCTTAGCAAGAGCCTTAAAGTCCTGAAAATGTTCAAAGACTTTAGACTTAAGCTTAAGAAAATATACCCAAGTATATCGTGAATAGTCATCAATGAAGGTCAGCACATAAAGAGCTCTAGTAAACGAAGGAGATGGAAATCGACCAGAAATATCGCTGTGAACAAGATCCAAAGGACGAGTAGCTCTCCAGGATTTTCCTTTGTCAAAGTTCTTTTCAGGATGCTTTCCAAGGGTACAACCCTCACAAAGACCCTTAGAAAACTTGACGCGGGGTAACCTGTTGACCATTTCGTTTTGGCTCAATTGTTCAAGGTAGCGATAATTTAGATGTCTAAAACACTCATGCCATAGCTTACTAACCTCATTTGCATGAGTGAGGAAGGCAATCTGCATAGAATTAGAAGTAAAGTGGAAAAAGGTATACAAATATGAACGATGATATGCCTTTCCCTCAGCCACTATAGTGTCATCGTTAAGCTCATAAATAATCACCGAGTTAGGACCAAATTCCACTCGCATTCCTTCACCAAGGTGAGTAATTTGGTAAACCGATAGGAGATTGGTAGAGAGATCAGGAACACTCAACACTTGGTTGAATGTTCCCCCATCCATCTTTACCAATCCACTATCAGAAACTTACACTTTCATGTCATTACCCATCATGATTTGGGACATACCACAAGGCTCGATGTTGGAGAACTCAACATGTGAAGAAGCCATGTGGTGTGAGGCACTAAAATCTATAATCCACATTGATGAAGGAGAAAATTTGGCTACAAGGGCCTTTCCTTTCTTCTTATCATATTTAGAACCTTTTGTAGTAGAAGACTCGGCCTTCAGAGCATTTTGTTTGATAGACTCAGGAACACCTATTTGATTTTTCTCAAGTAAATGAGTAAGGTGATCAATTTGTTTTCTCATACACATATGCTCTTTATGACCAGGCTTCTTGTAATAGGAACACAAATACTTGTCTTTCTGTGCTCTAGGCTCAGAAGTCGAAGTGTTGTGTTAATTTTAGTTTTGGTCTTGGTTTCCTTCTTAGGTTGATCCTTTCTTTCTTTCTTCTTTTTAGTCTTATTTTCCTTACTAGTACTTGCTATAAGGGCATGTGACTTGGACTTGAGAGACCCCATTTGAATGAGTTTTTCTGTTCTCGAATGAGTTGGGATGAAAAAAAGTCAAAGGAGGGCATATTCTAATCCTTGCCCAAGGCATCTTTTGTAGCGTAAAAAGTTGACACAAAGATAGAATATTCAGGACCTAACTTAGAGAGAATCGACAAGATCAGTTGAGAATATTTCTTCTCTACTTGACATTCCTTTAACAACAATCTAGTGTGGACAAACTTAGAGAAGAATGCTTGTAGGTTTTCAAAATCACTAGGATTTAACCCTAGTAGTTCATTTTCTAACTCATGCGCTCTCATGTCATCTTGTTGTCCAAACATTCCATCTAACGTTTTCCATGCAAAATTAGGTGTTTCAGATGACTCAATGTGGAAGAGCAAGTTAAGGAGAAACGGACATGCAAAGAAGACCTAAAGCTTCATCACTATGGTTTAACCACTTAGATTTTTTAGGGTCGTTGTCTGGTTCAGTCTCAGTTCCCATGGTGATGCAGAATAACCCTTTACCCCTTAGTTTCATAATTATTTTCGATCTCCATTCGAAGAAGTTGAACAACATAAGAAAAGGAATTGAAAGTGCATCCATAGTGAAGAGAGAGAAAGAATGCAGAAAAGAAACACAAGAATCACAACCACCCAGGACAATATAATAACCCCCTGCTTTCGGCACTTTATATGTTTAGTGTGTTGAATACAATCAGGTCTGAGTGTGCATCTTGAAAAACTTGGTAAATCACCTTGCAATCAACATAATAACGTGCAAGAGAGGAGACCACAATTGTGTTTCGGGAAGCACAACAAAGTGACACTGTACACAAGCACAAGTGCAAAAAACTAGGAAGGAGGTGAAATCAAATCCTGGTTGTGAGAAAAAGCATCTCACGTCACAAAGGATACCCCCTTGCTGTAAACTGTGGTGGATGTGCTCACTAGTCGCAAGCAATAATAAGGGTAAAATACAATGTTTTAAATGAACTCAAGATGAGTCTGATGATCTTCAGAATGCCAGAAAGGCACGCGGAAGATAAAAAATTGCTCAGAGTGATACTACACACTTGAGCACATGATTAGTAAAAAAATTTTGACAATAACGTGCTTAAAAAATTATCATTTGGAAACAGTCTAATTTAGCTAATTTTAAAGCTATTGGAGCTAAAAATGATAATTAACGTTAATTTAAAAGGACGAATTTAAAATATTATTTATCTAATCGTAAATGAGATTCATATTTAATTAAAATAGATTTAATTAAATTAAATCTAATTACAGAAAACTAATTAAGATCTAATAAATATTAAATCCTAATTAAATATTTAAATACTTTCCTTTTTAAAAGAAATTCAAATGAAAATCTATTACCTAAAAGAAAAAAGATATATTAAATCTATTAAACTAAACTTACGATTATTTTTGTTATTAAGATTGAAAAAAAGAATTTTTTACCATTTTAATAGAAATTAATTTAAAAAACTTACCATTTTTTCTTGAAAAAACAGAAAGAAATTTGAAACAGACTTACCGTAAAAACGGAGTGGATAACAGTCCCGTGTTGTGGTGGATCTCAAGTGTCGGAAAGCCATGGAAGGATCTTGAGTTATTGGAGGTGTAACCCATGAAAGTCATGAGGAAAAAGTAAGAGGCATGCAAGGAAAATTGAGGATTTGGGAGCCCATACGATGCATGCAAGGAAGTTGAACCGTGTAGTTGAGGGGCAGAGCGTCAGGGCGAGAGGATATCTCATTTGAGCAGGTAGAGAGGAGGTGACTAGACCACGACCAGACCAGAACAAAGCTCAGTGCCATGGTAGTTTTAGAAACCACGTAGATCCAAGCATCAAACCAGAGATGAGAAAGGTCAAAAAATGCCTTGAACAAATAGACAGGGCAGAATGAGCTAGAAAAAACTGTAAACCGAGGCCAAGAAACTATGGCAAAGTTAAAAACCACGACACAAAAATGACCACTGCAACAAAAAAATTGCAGGTGGAGTAGCTAGCAATTTAGTTTGGCCATGAGGGCAACAAGAACACTATGTAGGTCAACTTGAGCCAAATAAAGGGAATCATGTGCCTATAGCTTCGATTAGAGAGGAATTGTAAGGTGCAGAATAGAGCTCAGGAGCTCGGTGGAGAGCAGTCAAAAACCAAAACTTCAAACTGAAATTTTGAACTTCTATCTCTATGCAAAAACCATGCAAAAAACACAGATGACAAAAAACAGAGATCTAAAGAAAATTTCTAGTTTAATAAAAAATAAAAAACTAGAAAAAGAACCTCTATTTTTAACTGATCTGCCAAATTTAGCTGCAGCTAGCTAAATGTAGCTATAAAACCCCTGAAAACTCAAGGAGATCTGCACATGCACGAAGAACACAAAAAAACTGAAAACTTTCCAAGAACATCTTGTTAAGAACGTTAGCAATAAAATTCCAGAATATAATGATCGAAAAACTTGCACGAGGAGTAAAAAATGAAACCAAGAGTAATCACAACTCAAATGATGAATGCATGTTTACCCAATCTCAGCTCTGATACCATGAAAGAGTTGGTGAGAATCGTATCGAAAACTATGCACCACGATGAAGTTGCACTCCAAAGGAAACATAATAGCTCTAGCATAATCACAAGGAGGAATTGATCAATCAATGGAAGAACTTGCATAACAGAACAAAGCTTGCACATAGAGAAAGACAATGGAGTGTCTTGGCATACTCATAAATGTCAAATGAAGGGATACATATAGGGTGCTGAGTAACCCTAGTGCATGACACACAAGCAAACCCTAAACCTAACCCTAAACCTAACCCATGTGAGATGACCCTCCATATGTGAGTGGAGGACATATAGGATCCCACACACCAACAATTTCCACCACATGTTGAAAGGTAACACCAATGATTATAAAAAATGAATGGATTTTTTTGGTATGCGAACATACTCAACTTTATGTTTATGTTCATTTTCTATCTATCTATGTGGCGTAAAATCAATTTATTGTATCTTGAATATCCATCTATGAAGGAATTCCTTTTTTCACTATTATTGATCTAGAACACCTCATCAAAAGATGAAAGTAGGTAATTTCCCTTTTTTGTTTCCTGGTTCATATTGTGAATGCCCACACAAATGCATATTTATATACTCTTATTAGATAAAGAACAAGTTTCATGACCTAAGATAGGTTCTAGATTGGAAATATGATTTGGGTGCAAAATAAATTTTACACATCCTTCAATATAAGAGGCTTTAAAAATCATTAAAAATTCTTTTCCTTTAGTTAAATGGTCTTTTTATAGGATTTAGAGAGATGGTGTGCATTAAGTTGCAGGGCTTGGAAATAATCAAGTCAATGTAACTCCATTTGGTGATATATTAATAGCGCTTAATTTCGTGTAAAAGATCTTCCTTCTCTTATGTGGTTTAATGAATTTCATAGCATCCTATTCCTCATATCACCTTAGTCCCCCAAGTTATGGAACTCATATTTCTTGTTTGTAGGTGGGATGTATTTGACTTATTATTTGTAGTTATCCTAATTTCCTAGTTTCCTAAACTGGAAGAGTTCCTGTTATCAGCGAATCACAGCACCCCTGTGTTTATACAAGTGCATATACTTGAACTCACAGTGTGATTGGATAACATGGGTACTATCTCCAAGTTGTGGGACTTTCTACTTGAGATAGATCTCCAGAGAAAGCTGGTTCTTGCTCCTAAACTACTTGCCACAATCTACTCTAATGCAGGGGAAACTAACTATTCTAATCTAAATTTCCAAGGGACCAGGGAGAGAGAATGCATAAAATTAAAGCCTACACTAAAGCGGTGATACACCAGAAAAGGAGGGTGTGAGAGTAGTCTCCAAATGCGTGAAATACAAAGGCAAAGTGCACACTAGAAGAGGTGATGACAGTTCTCCATAATCTAGAAAAATGCATTCACAACGATATTCCAAGCATACACAATGATAATGGATCCCTGCAAGAACATAATAATAGACACAATATTCTTGTAGAAAGATTAAAGGGGCAAGAAGAATGTAAGAAAACACAGCAGGGGAAGATATATCCACAACTGATATTTTATTGCTTCATGATATGCACAGTTCAATCTATTACAAGATGAGGGCCTGCATCACCATGCAAGGAGTCCACTACAAGGCCCTGTAGCACATTGGCTTCACAAAAATTTTTTGATAGAGATTTGCTATCTGAAAACTCGCCCCCTACAATGAGCCCAACACTCCAATTTATAGAAAAAATGAGAAGAGAAAGAGAGGGGAAAAGTGAAAATCCTGAAATCTGTCCTTCAACCACTTGTAAGAGGCATTAAGTGGAGTAAAATGATTATATATTACTTACAAAAGGCTCCCCATACTATCCCAGGTGCTGCAGCAGAGAAAGAATGATGACCATGCCTCTTAATTGCACTCCCAACCACCAAATGAAACACTGTTATGAACTAGGCCACGTTTTATAAAAAATATCCATTGATCTCTCACAAAATATGGAATTTCTTGATTTTTGTGCGTCTGTCTCGGAGTCATGATTCCAACGGTACCAATTTTGTGTGATTTCGTTGAGAAATGCAGAAGTTATGGCCTTTTGAGTGCGGGCAGCTATTTTGGGTCTGGCAGGTGTTTTCTGTCATTTGACGGGAATGAGCATTAAATGACTGGAGCCGAATATGTTTCTCTTAATTAAATATATCTATCCTCATTAAAAATAAGAAATCTAATTTTTGTGGTGCAGAGGACGTCGTGCTTGTTCCAGAAAGTCCAATTTTATGAAAATCGGAGCTCGGAGTCAAAAGTTATGGCCATTTGAAGTTTCACGGGTCAAACGTTGACTTTTCTTCTTTGCTGTTGGCCGTTTCAGATTTTCGCGTCCCTCGCATCCCACACGTACCTTGGGCCCAGATGTCCCAAACGAAAATCTCCTGCTTCGGCCGATTCGGGCTTCCTTGTCCCTCTTTTGCTGCCTTTTCACCTTTTCGGCCGGTTCGCGTCCCGCGCGTACCTTTGTCCCAACTGTTTCGGACTGCCTGGGACAAATATCTCTGAACCACCCGAAATGGACTATCTTTCGGATTTTTGGCCGGTTCGCGTCTCGTGCGTACCTATGGCCTAGATGTCCCAAGCCGCGCGATAACAAAACTTGGCATTTTTTTCCACTTTCGGCCGGTTTGGCTTTTCGCGTCCCGCGCGTACTTTTGTCCCGGCTGCTCCAATTGCTGCGTGGACTGCCTGGCGGATTTTCGGCCGGTTCGTGCCCCGACGTCCCAATTTTCCCAACTGCTGCGTGGACTAGGACTTAGCTAATTTTCTTCATTTTTTCGGCCCCAAGCTTGGTTTTCTTGTAATTTTTTCACCTTTTCTAACTTGTTGGGTTTTCTTCTTGGATGGGAAGTTAGAAGGAAGCTGAGGGGGCCCCAAAAACATGATTTCAGGCCTTAAATCAATCTATTTGCTTGGGATTAAAGAATTTGATGCATGTTATCAAAATTACCTTGAGGGGTGAATTTTGGATAATAGTTACTTGCTCAGGCCGGTCAGGGGCACGCACAGTTTTCAGGAATCACCCCTTGACTTCAGATTCTATGACTCTGATCTTGCACACAACAGTGAAACCTGATCTCTGTTACCTCCCTGCTGAGTAACATACATCGTTTGTTGTCTACAATTAGTGATATCGACTCCACCATGAAGGTGGGAGTCTCCAGGGAACACTCCTGGTGAAAACCGTTTGTCCTTCCACCCAGCCTTAAGGAGGCCTCGCAGATATCTCCCCAATTCTGAAGAAAAGGTGCCAAGTGAAAGAGAAACTCTTCTAGCTATGTGACTGATAGGAAGGCCTTGCCCTGCACAATCTGTACCAAACACACTCTCCAAGTCCATGAGGGAACTAGGAATAAAAAATTAGATACCATGCTTTAATAATCAACTTCATCCCATGCTCTAAATATTCACTATTATTTTTGTATATGATTTAAGAGTCATAAATTTAGGATTTGAAAGCAATTCTAGGATATTATTATCACCATTGAATACTTGAAAATGTTTAATGTTATCCAATATGGATGTTGTTGAGGATAAATCCACTAAGAAACACTTGAGGATTGAATTCTATATTGGATCCAAGGTTTCGGCTTCGTCAGATACCATGTCTGCAACATAATTATTGAGGAACATCTTGGAATGGATGCTAAATAAATCAAAATATTCAATCAATTACCATACTCCCCTAAAATATCTATATATGAGTCTATCATAAAAGGTGTACTAGCTTCATATTTTCCTAGTTCCCAACTATGAATATCTAAATATTGTCAAGCATTTGGATATTTTCTCAAGGGAAAACTATAAGCCATGAATAACTCATCCATGTTCTACTACATTATTAGTATAAGGGAACTAAATTTTGAATAATAAAAAAATATTTTTTAACTCTAGGGTTGATAATTTTAACTCCTAAGCAACATTTTTGTTTAGATTTAGACCCATCAAAATTCATGGTCCAAATATGTTGATTACGTTTCATATGTCACACCTTGGGAGAAGATACGATATATTTCATGTGATATTGCTATCGAGTGAAATATTTTGTAGGTTTTTTTTTGTGGATTTTTACATGGATGATTTTCATTTGCATTTTCTAGAAGAATGTGTAAATCATGTTCACGTCATGAGGAAATATAAATTATATTGCATGGGTTAGGGCATTGTATCAAACCTAATTGAATTTCATCAATATAATATAATTTTATAAGATAGACACAAATATATATATATATATATATATAGTGTATGAATGTTTTAGATCAACTATTTATCCATAGAAATGTAAAATCATTTCAAGAAGGAGATTAAAAACTATTAAAGATGAAAGAGTCACTTAGCTAGTTTTATAAGGCTTCAAACTGTGTTGTCGAGTGATCTTGGATAGAAACAAATCCTGGAAACTGGATGAACCTTCCACTATGCTACTAGAACCTCAAGTTTTAAACCATAGAATATTGTCACGACTGTACAACACAAATAGATCTTCTTGTATGATTTTGTAATTGTAAAGCCTACAAACTTCATTGTCTCCCTATGTCATTCATTATCTCCTTTTAGGATCTTGAGTATCACATTAAACCCTACATTTCACACTTATATCGGTAAAATAACCCCAACGACCATGTAATACACTAAAAAACATATTGTATAGAAAAATGTAAATTCTTGAGTCGAACTAACTCCAATGGCCACCCCACATGTGAATCACCAAGAACAACAATACATTTCAAACTCAATATAGTTATCCTAGTGCTTTGTGTTGGTGTGCATGCAACTATCCCTTTTCCTAGTGTCATCCTTTTGTTTCAACATCAATAGCAAACCAAACTAGTTCAACCTATTCAAACCCTTGGGTGTTAATGAAAGGAAAAAGAACTGCATCATCCTATTTTGTGTATATAGTATGCAATAATGATCCTTTCTTCTCCAATTTTTTTTATCTTGGTAGATAGATAGATTCTTGCTATATAGTAAATTCTTAAATTATATATATATATATGAGTTTATTTATTTGATATCGATACATTAGTGGTGGGAAAGTGATGTGAATCCAGCTGCAAGAGGTTGAAATACCTCCAAAACACACATAAATAACTTTGCAAATAAAAACCAGGAGTTTCAAAATAGCTTTCTTCTCATTTTAGAATCTACACTAATATTTTACATCATTACAATCTTCCTTTTATTTCATGTCTACTAAAAAACCCTAAAATGCCAAAAATTACCTACTAGTAAAACAACTCGTGTGGGCCCCAAATTTTGCGTGCCAAATATGACTTCATAAATTAGGGCTCACATGAAATTTTGACTTATTCTAACAAGCACAACAAAATTTATTAAAGTTTTAAGACCTAGTCAAAAGTGAAAAAAAAAGCATTCAGAGCCAATTTTAGGCCACTAGATGAAGGAATCCAAGCCCTATAAAATTTCAAGATGATCCAACGGTTGGATCAAAAGTTATGGTCTCCGCAAGTTGTGCCCCTGCATCAGAAAGGCCAACCCAAAAATTACAAAATGAAAGATAAAAGAGGGATAAATGGGCCCATAAAAATAAACTAGTCTGAATATAAAGGGTGCCGAGACCATAAATTGAGGTAAGGACCAGATGTACACTCCCGAACCTATTGTATGGTTATGACTCAGGGTCAAACAACATTAAACAAATTAGAAAATAGGGAGCAATATATATTTATTTAATAGGGTTACAATTTAACTAAAACAAGAAAATAATAATAAACTAAGTCTAATCAAGCAATAATATGTAAATAAATAAGGGAATGATGCCACTAAGACATTTTCTCATTGTTCAAAAGTCATGTACATATAAATCTAACAGAAACATTATGTAATAGTGATTTTGTGCAAATTTTAGTGTCTATATTTGTCCCTAGTTTATGCTAGTGAATGAAATTACTAGTGTAAAGGAGAAAAAGAGAACATACGTGAAAGAATTTTGAAGAAACAACTAATACGATCATGAAGAGAGAACATAATCATATGTAGTGCCCACTCCTCTTCGACATTGATATTACTATGATTTTCCTTACTTTGGAATGGAGCCATAGAAATTATTATCATATTTGATCTTTAGACATTGATAAATGGACATTACTATATTTGATTAGCCTATTCGATAGACACTATAGATGTTTTAGACTTTTGACATTTATATACATGGATTGACATATAAGTATTTGATTATGATCTATAGTTATTACTTTATATATGTACTAACTCATTGGATTTTGGTATACATATTTTGTTAGATGATTTAGTTAGTCTTGTGATCTTAGTGCTAATTGATGAATTGATAGAATCTAAATATTTGAAATTGTGAACAATTGGTAAAATTACTTGATTTTAGTGATGGTTTAGTTATGATAGTTGATGATGTGAATTGATACATGTATGTGTGTTTTATTTTATTGATGTCATTAATATGGCCACGAGTCCAAAAATTTTTTGTTATGATTTTTGCAGGAAATTGCAACACAACAAACAAAAGGGGATAGGAGACGAACAATGAAGGAATTTGAGGTATTGGCAACATGTAACCTTGACAACTTGTGTATTTGTATGTTGTTGTTGTTGATAGATTGTTAGGAGGTCCCCATTGGGGGGTGGCCTCAAATGTGACCTTGAGTAAATGTGTTGTTTCCCCTTCTTGTTTTATTTATTTGTGAGTATTTGAATTATTTTAGTATTGTGAGGCACCTTTATTATTGTTAGTTAAAGTGCTCCATTTAAGTTGATTAATCTTCATTAATTAGTGTAATTTGTGATGTGATCAAAGGGGGGGTATTTAATGTTGGTAGATGGTCCTTGATTTATGTTGGATTTGAAAGGAATTTATCACTTTTGAGTGTTGTGTACTCAACCTTGCTTGTAAAATTCGGATTTGGGCTTAAGGGCCATTTTTGGAGGCTTGTAGGACAAGTTAAGCTTGTCCCACACCTATTAATTTCACCTACCAACTACCCCTATGGGTTAAGGGGTCAAAAATATACCCCATTATGTGATTATAAGGAAAAAATATGATATTTATTGCACTTTCATACATGAGATTTTAATTTTATCCTTTAGGGGTGTGTGCAAGAGTTTGTGTGTGTAAGAGGGTTTTCATTTCCTCAACCATCAATTTATTGAGCTTTGGGTTTGGGGGTTTGACCATGTGATGTGGAGAGGAGGAGGAATGCTGTGGCATCCCACATGGAGCAAGATCACCTCTTTCTCCACTCTTTTCTATTTATTTAAGTTTGTTTGATGATTTTGGGGTTACTTGTTTTATTTGGACTCTTGCATTTTTGGAGGAGCTTGCTTTTGGAGTGCTTGTTTGAAGCTTTGGAGTTGGTTTGTGCTTGCTTTGGACTTGGGAAGGCTTGAAGCTTGTGCTTGTGGATTAGATACTATTACAATGGCAAGGTAGGGACTTCACCCATGTTTTCTTATTGCTATTTTATTATGCAAATGATTGTGAATGGATAATTGTTGCGTGTTTGTGATTTTGGGAAATAGAAAGGCCTTTATGTTGTGTAGGAGAAAAAATAAATGTGGATATTTTGGAGGGAGACATAAGAGTATTATTATGTATCTTGGGAGGGAGTTGGGTTGCGGTGTCCCACCTTCTAGATAAGTGAAATGTGTGCTTATATTTGTATGTTTTATTAAGGAAGGCATAAGAGTTGAGGGATACATAAGATTTTTTTTTGGAGGGATGCATAAGAGTCTTATGGGCATGTGATTGAGTTTCTTGGAGGCTTTAAGGTGGGAACCCAAACCCTTTGGGAGGCATAAGTGAGACCCCATGTTTCTTTTCTCTCTCTTGGATTGAGTATTGAGCCTTTGTGATTGAGAAATTTGCATGTTTGTTTTGATTTTGGTATTATGATTAATGTGTTGAAAGTTTGTTTGAATGTTGATTATGGAAGCCATGTAAAGTCTCCTTGGTTGTCTTATACCCATCATTGCTTCATTGTTGGGGCTCAGAGGCCAATGAGGAGGAAGGATTCTCCTTCTCATTGGATTATTTGTTGGGTGGAGAGTGTTGCCTACTCCCCTATTTTTTTGTTGTGCTTAGATTTTGCAGAAGATGGTTGAGCTATTTTGGTATTATGATTAATGTGTTGAAAGTTTGTTTGAATGTTGATTATGGAAGCCATGTAAAGTCTCCTTGGTTGTCTTATACCCATCATTGCTTCATTGTTGGGGCTCAGAGGCCAATGGGGAAGAAGGATTCTCTTTCTCATTGGATTATTGGTTGGGTGGAGAGTGTTGCCTACTCCCCTATTTGGTTTTTATGTCTTAGATTTTGAAGAAGATGGTGGAGCTCAAGTAAAGATTTGTTCATAGTTCCACTTTGAAGAAAATAAAGAGAGATCCTACTTTTGTAAAAAAAATCCATTTTGTCTCCACTTAAGTGGAGGACTTTTAACTTGCATTTTAAAGGGTTCAAATTCTTGTAAACGTGTTGTGAAAGGTTGATTTGTATTAAGCTTTAAAAATGAATGTATATTTAGAAAGTATGCAAAAGAAATTGCAATTTTTATTATGATAACTCCTTCAACTTGTATACTTTACCAAGAGTGTATTGAAGGAAAACTTGTATTTTAATGGGTTAGTTATTGCAAAATGAAACTATCAAGCCTTGTATTATTTATATGAAGTAAGGACCTTGAAATGATTTTGGAAATGAAAATGAAGCTGTTTCGAGCTAAGCTTATATTAAAGTTAAATAATTGCCTCAAAAGTGTAATATGTTTCAATTTAAAATATTGGTGTTCTCATATCAAAATACACTTGTTTTATTAAAATGGATGTCATTTATTCTATGGTGAAAGAAATGAAATACTCTCTTGTTTTATTGTTAAAGTTAGCACTTGAAATGTTGAAAATCTTAGTCAAATATCATACAAAGTTATATATAAAAAAGAAATTAGATATTTAATGTTTTAAACAATGAATAGATCCTCTTCACTAATTGTATTGGGTCAAACAAGAAATTTTATTAGTTTTTTAATTTTACCTACAGATATATATGTATGTGTATATATGTATATATATATATATTGGGTATATATATATATATATATATATATATATATATATATATACACACACACACACACACACACACACATAAATACATACATACATACATACATACATGTATGTATGTATGTATGTATGTATGTACGTATGTATATGTATGTATATATATATATATATATATATATATAATATATGTATATATATGTATATATACACACACACACACACATAAATACATACATACATACATACATATATGTATGTATGTATGTATGTATGTATGTACGTATGTATATATATATATATATATATATATATATATATATATATATATGTATGTATATGTATATATATACATACATACATACATACATACATATATAGATATAGATATATATGATATATATGTATATATACATATATATATATATACATATACACACACACACACATATGTGTGTGTGTGTGTACATACATACATACATACATACATACATACATACATACATACATACGTGTGTGTGTGTGTGTGTGTGTGTGTGTGTGTGTGTGTGTGTGTGTATGTATATGTATATATATGTACACACACACACACACACACACACACACACACACACACACACACATATACATATATACACATATATATATACATATATCAACATTAATAATAAAAAATAACTGTCATTTTAGAAATCTTATAAATCCGAATGACTAAATGTTGAAATGGTTTATATACAACAAATATTATAAATTAAAAAAAAATTGGTGTGGGGGCCGAACCCCCCCACCTTTTTGTTAATTTTTATGCTCCCCCTCCCAAATTTTAATATATTAATACATAGTAAGGAGGGCGGGGAGGGGGAGGATTAGGTGAGCCTGACCCCCCAGATGTTATTAATACATTATAATATGGCGCGGGGTGAAGGGGGTCCCGCCACCCCCCCCCCCCCCCCCCCCCTCTCCCCCCCCCCAATCCTTCAAACCCTGTCAAAAAAGAACATGCCGCAACCTTATTTGAATTTTGCGCATTGTTATTATATAACTCTTTGTGTGTGTGCGCGTAGTTGAACCCTCTTCTTGTATGTATACCATTTAGACCAAATCTAAAAATGGGGCAAAAAATGCCCATACCCAAATAGGGAAAATGCAAATAAAATGCACAATAAGAAATAACAATATGAACAAACCATAGGAGAGGGTTACAAATGGAAAAAACAACAAAAAAATGTGAATATCCATCCATAAGCTTGGGCAACCTTTTATGGTCTCCATTCTCCTTCTTCTCCCAAACCTGTAAAATGAAAATGAGAAAATAGGGTAAAATAAATGAATAAGAGAATTTCATAAGGATGATTAGGGTTAGATTGAATACTTAAGATCCAATGGCTCTAAATGAATCCATCTAATAGTTGGGAATCAACCCTACAAAAGTTAGGTGAGGATATTTTGGTGGGAATATGTTTTTAAATTAAATGTGTGTATAACTTTTGAATGGGGCCACTAAAGGGGTTTTAGGATGTAGGATTAAAGTGTGACCTATATTGTTTTACTTTAGTGACTTTTATAAAGGACTTGACCTTAAATTTAACGAATTTTATAAATGGATAACTAGATAGTGCTTAAATAAGGATTAAAATTATTTGAACTTAATCATTAGGGTTAGGGTAAGTTCGACCTTAGTCATAGAATATTAAGTCAATAAAGGACATTAGAAATATAATACTAAATTAAATAAATTTTGTAACAGGGGTATCTTAACTAATGGCTTATAAGAGTTAATTAATGAGAATTAATAGGAACCCTAGGAGGGGATTTAAGCCCGAAATGATTGAATTAAAATAATAATAATTAATTGTTAATTAAAATGAACGATTTATTAATCGAGAAATAATTAAATCTAGTTGAAGGCTATCCCATTGTAACCCATTTAAACAAAAAAATATTCCATAAATTTTCCTATATAATTATTGGGTTTTATCTTGGGTTTTGTGTGGGAATTTTGTGGGCGTTACATCATGAGTGGAGAATGTTGTGAGCCAACGAACGACTAACATGGAGATAGGAGAGAAAATTATTTTAAGTGGCGAGGTAGATTTTGTGATTATGTGAAGAGATTATTTTTCAGATAGAAATTTGGATTATGCATATTTACAAAATTGGGAGGTGATCAAATCCTCGACATATTGTGTTTTTAAAGTGTGAATGTGGGAATTGGGTTTCCCAACACCAAATGAAGAGTGTCACCATAACGCTTCCAAAAACCATACCACAACATTACAAATGGATCTAGGTTATATTGGCATTGTGAGAACCCATGAAAATGTATTAGGGAATGCCGTATTATTTTCCCACTATGCGGTGTACATATTAGAAAATGTGTGAAATTTCTATTTTTGTGTATTATCTAAATGTGATTTATTTTTTCCCCTATGCTTATAAAGCATATTGGTATTTATAATTACTTTTGTGACATACTTTTGATTTTTATCCAATCATTATATTCAGTTAAATTTGTATGAATGGGATAATACATTTATCCTTACATGGCTATTTTGCACTAATATTTTCACTAGAATCATATGGTGTTGTGTTACTAAATAACTTAGTGTTTTATTTGTTGAATTTAGAGGTAGTGTATGTGGACGATCCTGTGCGTTCGGTCCTATATTTCCCCCATTTTGATGAAAGTGCGATGGGAAACCATGTCACTTGAGTCAAAATAATATTAGATATACTTCATGTACATGTAAGGTGTATCGGGCTATAATATTGGTTAATGTGAAAGGATGATAAGCTATAATATTGAGAGAGTTGATAAAATGGGAAGTATATTAAGACTAACCAAATGTATAGTATCATATACCGTAATAATGAGATGACACGGGGGTGTCGAGAACCATGAAGATGGCGTGTGAAATAAAAAACTTAATGAGTCGCAAGATATGGTCTATATTGTGATAGTGGAATTAATGAGAAGTTGAACCTTAGTCAAAGTGATGGCTTCTGATTGGATAGATTTTACTATATAGTCAAATAGAAAAGTTTAAAGTTACTTTTCATTTGTAATTTGTAATGAAAAGTAAAAGTAACTTATACATGGGAAGTATATTAAGACTAACCAAATGTATAGTATCATATACCGTAATAATGAGATGACACAGGGGTGTCGAGAACTATGAAGATGAAGTGTGAAATAAAAAATTAATGAGTCACAAGATATGGTCTATACTGTGATAGTGGAATTAATGAGAAGCTGAACCTTAGTCAAAGTGATGGCTTCTTATTGGATAGATTTTACTATATAGTCAAATAGAAAAGTTTAAAGTTACTTTTCATTTGTAATTTGTAATGAAAAGTAAAAGTAACTTATACATGGGAAGTATATTAAGACTAACCAAATGTATAGTATCATATACCGTAATAATGAGATGACACGGGGGTGTCGAGAACCATGAAGACGACGTGTGAAATAAAAACTTAACGAGTCACAAGATATGGTCTATACTATGATAGTGGAATTAATAAGAAGTTGAGCCTTAGTCAAAGTCATGGCTTCTTATTGGATAGATTTTACTATATAGTCAAATAGAAAAGTTTAAAGTTACTTTTCATTTGTAATTTGTAATTTGATTGAGAAGAGCGTTCTAAGATGAAGAAGATGCCAAAGGATAAAGAGGAAAATCATTCATGGGTTGAGAGGGTAATTGAGGAAATTTAGAAACACATGAAAAATGAACTAACAAGTGCATTTAATGTAGCATTTCATGAGGAAATTTCCTATTTTTTGTGAATTTTTACAAATTTGTTCGTTCTTGAAAAATTGTGTAGAAAAAATTAAAATGGATAGAATTGTTTGATTTTTGAATTGGATAAAAAATGTATAGAATTATATGTTTATAACCTAAAATTTTATGCTTTTGACCAATAACATATGGGTTTGAATGGGAAAATTGATCTATTGGTGATTGATGTGATTTGGAACATGTTGTTGATGTGTTTATGAGAAATATTTTTTTATGGATTTTTACTGATACATGTTTCTTTACAGCTTGTGTTTGCATAAATTTATGCATGTGAGAGTGCTTTGTGGTGGGTAACATATGGATGTCACGTTTTACCTCCATATGGATGAGGATTATTTAAATTTATGTGAGAGATTAATCCTTCTTTAGGTAGCTCGGTTAGGGATGGTGCCCTCAAATATGCACTTGATTACAACATTTTTTGAGTAGCGGTATGATGACACATGCACATGTTATGGATCCAAACATGGGAGATTAAATCCAACTTAGAGGATGTGTACCAAATTTTAAGGTTTCCATTAGTTGGAGAGAGAGAGAGTATAGGTTCTTCCTACAGACATAACGTACAATATGGGATATGCACATAGATATTTTGTGGGACTGGATGGGCCAGGAGAACCCTTCATTATATTGATCAGTATTGGGACAAAATATGTAGCAATGTTATTGGATTCATGAGTGATACTTAATGGTCAAAAGGTTTATATATCAAATAGAATATGGTAGATTTCTGATGATAATAAGGATCACGAGACTCTGTATTCATGGGGTCCATGTATGTTAGTGCACTTTTTATAGATTTATATATATTAACATTGGAGAGCCATGGTGGTGCTATGCAAGTTATTACTTTATTGCATTTTTGGATTATGAGCATATTACTTGCATGTAACCAATAGGTGGCCCACGTATAGTCTAGGCACATCCAAAGATAACGGTTACATGATGGGATTTATTTGAGAGGCATAATTTTGATGCCATGATCTATAGATTGATGGTAGATATATTTACATCAGGGGGTATTATCTTAAAACTCTAAAGGGATTATCCAATGTGTCCAGAGGATGTTATAGAGTGTTGATATATTTGGAGGACTATGTGGCTATGGGATTGGTTCCCTATATAGGGGGAGTTACATCAGTGTGAGAGAGTAATTTTCCAATTTGGGATCATGCAGGAGGTAAATTGACAACCATTCCCATGTAGGTCATATACACATGGATTACATAGATATGGGACCTTTCCTGGACCCACAATAGGTAGCCTTCTACCACCCCTAGTAGGAGATGAGGATCGGGTGATAATATTGAGTGACAAAGATGATACAAGTTATACTATTACCTATATACATGGTGAGATGAGCACCAAAGGGTGCTCTATTTTATGGTATTAGTTGGTAATATAGATGGAGGTGCACCACCTAGTGCTGTAGGTGAGGCTCAAGGTTCTCCACCTGAAGATGGATGAGAATAAGTAAATGCCCCCGATGGGAATTCAGTGGGAATAGATATAATGTAGTATAAGTGTTTATTGTGATTGAGTTATTTGATGATGTATTAGTAATTGGTTAAATATTTATGGTGGCTATTATGTGTAGTATGATTATTTGTAGGTGATACATGTTGGACCATAATTATTGATCCATAAGTTCAGACATTGTTCTAGATTATTCTTGGGGATCTTGACACTAATGGGAATCTGGAGAGATTAAAAGATATTACAAACGAGCGCACCTATTTATTTGATCAAGTATAAGTTGTGGCGGTAACTTATGTGGTGTTATAGTACTAGATGGGTGAGATCATGGAAAATTTTATTGGTGAATATTTGTAATTCAGATAATAGTAGGAATTTTGGAACATAAATTTGGCTATTTATATGACCATTGTAGTGCCCACGTTTCACTTGAAAAATTCCAAAAATAATAATTTTCCCATGTGAATAGTCAATGAATATCCAATCCGAACGCATTATATTTTATTAAATCATCGGGTGATTGATGGGCCAAGATTTTAAAACATTCTTAGATCACTGACATGTTTGGCAATGTTTTTTTGTGATATGATTAAATTCACCATATACGTACATACATACATACATACATACATACATACATACATACATACATACATACATACATACATACATACATACATACATACATACATACATACATAAAGATAGATTATATAAAATAATCACCAAGAGAAAACTAATCGCTTCAAAGAGGGTAAAACTGTTACATGTTTCACTATTGATGCTCTTGATCTGTGACATGTGTCTCCTTCCTTGGCCACCTCGTGTCCTCCATTGATCCTTGACCCAAGACTTAATCCCCACTCCTGAAATAAAATTTATATTAACTATGGATTATTCTGTGGGATTTAAGTCCATTAGAAGCCTTTGGTTGGGAGATCACTGGAATAGTGACATGTGTTATGTCTTTGGTAGGCTTTTGGATATTTGACATAGCCTCCATAGGATTTTAGATAAATGAACCCGAGTCAAGGAATGCGTCAAGAAAACAAGGTTGACAAACAATGCACAACCATGATAATACACGAGTCGAATGCTAAGATTAAATCCAAGTTAATGTAGAAGCAAGATTTGGAGATCAACCACAGGACAAAACATGAGTTAGGATTAATGTAAAAAAATACCAAAAAATGAATGCACGATCCCGTTGGATCAAACAAATAAATGGAATGATAAATAGATTTCACCAAGCCATGAAGAAATATGATGCTAATTAAACACCACACTCAATAAGATGAAAGTAATTCATGAGAATAAATTTATATAAAACTTTGTAAACAAATAAGTAGCAATATCATATATTATTATGGAACTCAATGAAATATAATGAGAATGGGTCTTGCTGATATAGGAAAGGAAGATCAATCTAAGAACTAGTCAAGGTCGTAGATCAAGCCATAAATCAAAGAAATAACTACTCATCAAAGGACTAGTCAAGACCATAGATTTAGGAAAGAACTATTCCAGACCATAGATTTAGGAAGGAACTAGTAATAACAACTAGATAATATCTAAATAATAATAATAAATATCGACACACATAAGTGGCTGAGTATAAAATACATGAGGTAAATAAATTACCTAGGTGAACATGAGATACGGTAAATACCTACTCTAACACCCTGCCTCAAGTGAAGCTAAGGGCCAAAAATAAAAGTGGCATATCAACAATATCAGTCCCGAAACTAGGCCTGATCAGGGACTCATGTATAATATATCCATGAAGAAATATCGAACCAAAAGTAGGAAATAATCCTATTAGAAGGAAAGAGAAAGAAAAAATAAGAAGGTTTAGATGATCTCATGAACACCCCCAAAGAACAACTTCCAAAATCCCAAACATGTCACACAACTCAAGGTAGTGAAGAGATGTAAAATTCTTCATAAAGATATCTGCAACCTAGAACTGAATCAGAATGTACTCCAAGTAAATAAATCAATCTTGAATGTTCTTATGAATGAAGTGTATGTGTATTTCAATATGCTTGGTCTGATGGTGCTCAAAAGGTTTGCGAGAAATGTAAATTACACTTTGGCTGTCACACATGGGAATCCAAACTCTTTCAATAAATGTCGAAGCCAAAGAATCTGCTAAATCACTGTAACTGCTACCATGTACTCTACCTCTGAAGATTAAATTGTAATATCTTGTTGCTTTTTGTATGCCCAAGCAATTGGAGAAGAACCAACACAAAAAAGATAGCTAGAAGTGGAATTATTGTCATCAATAGAACTTGCCCAATATGAATATGTATATCCAACCAGATGAGTAGATCCCCTAGTGTACTATAGTCCAAAGTGATAAGTGCCTTGCAAATAGTGAAAAATCCTTTTAGCATCATGCTAATGACTACTATGAGGATAATGTGCAAACTAAGATACAAACCCTACTGCAAATGAAATATCATAGTGAGTATGGGTCAAGTACATGAGACCTCCAACTAACCACCTATACAATGTAGGATCACAAAATGGAGTGGCACATGTGGAAGTAAGAATAACCCCAAGATGAAAAGGATATGGACATGGCTTGTAATCAGCCACATCAAAATGCTGAAGAAGATCACAGGTGCACTTTTTCTGACTCAAATGAATCCCTGAATCTGTTAGAGAAATCTACAATCCAAAGAAATAATGCAATAACCCAAGATATGTCATGTCAAACTATATAGAAAGATCCTGCTGAATACTTTGAATGTGGGAAGAAGAGATGTCAGTAAGTAAAAAATCATCAAGATACAAGATATGTATCACAATATCCTCACCAGCATGCTAGAGATATATTGTATGATTGGAGTGGCAACGAAAAAAACTAGTAGATAGAAGAAAAGAATCTATCTTATCATACCAATCCCGAGGGGCCTATTTGAGACCGTAGAGAGACCTTCAGAGTCTACAAACAAGAGAAGAATCTTGAAAAAATCCACTCAGTTGCTCCATGTATATTTACTCTTGTAAATATCCATGTAAGAAGGCACTCTTCACATCCATCTTGTATACCAGCCACCCCTTTGATGTAACAATAACAAGTACAAGGCATAGAGAATCTATCTTGGAAACTGGTGCAAAAGTATCAGAGTAATCAATATGTTTAACTTGTAAACAAACCTTTGCAACAAAATGAGCCTTATACTTGTCAATGGACCCATCAACCGCATATTTGGTTGAATATACCCACTTACACCTAACCATCTTTCTTCTTTTAGGAAGAGATACCAAATCCCAAGTATGATTCTTCATCAAAGAAGAATACTCAGCTGTCATCACATCATCCCACTCTTGTATCCCATGAGCCTGTGAAAATACTGTGGATCCTCATAAAATTCCTGACACAAAATTCTAGAACCTGTGGAATGTGTGTGATGATGCCTAGTGGGTAGAAGATCTTGAATGAAAGGTGTTGCCTCATAAATTGTAGTATGAGCACATTTAGGCATAGTGAAAAAATTAGTGGGAATAGGATTCTCATCGACATCTATAACCTCCTCATTAACCTACTCAAAGAAAGGATCCTCAAGATGATATAAAGAAGAATAAGTAGGCATGGAAGAATATGAAGAATTATGAGGTGTGAAGTGCTCATCAAATTGAACATGTGTTTGAAAAATAACTCCATGAGTATCAGGATCTAAAATTCGATAATCTCTCATGTCCTCACAATACCCTACAAAGATCAAGGGTTTTATCTTCTTATCCAAGGCTTTCCTTTTCTTCTTGGGAACAAAGGCCCAAGCATGGCTCCCAAAGACTCGAAAAAATGAGACATTTGGCTTAGTGTTGGACCAAGCTTCTTCTAGAGTCAAATTCTCAAGTTCTCTATGTGGTGTGTGATACTGAATGTAGTTAACCCAATTAGCTGCTTCTTCCCAGTATATAGGAGGTAAATCTCTAGAATGCATCATGTAGTTAGCAATTTCCTTAAAATTTATATTCTTCTATTCTACTAAGCCATTTTGTTATGGATTATGAGGAACAAAGTGATGATGAATAACGCCACGAGTTGCCAAAAATTTAGAAAACTCATTGTTGAAGTATTCCTCCCCATTATCAGTGGAAATGTTCTTTATACAACTAGAATATTGTTTCTCGACAAAAGCATTGAAGAATTTGAAGTGTCAAAAAACATGACTTTTGTACTTGAAAAAATAAGCCCAAGTACACCTTAAGAAATCATCAATAAAGGTAAGTGCATACTTAGATCTATTGAAAGAGGGAGTAGGAAAAACCATCATGTCACTATGCACAAGCTCAAGTGGTGATGAAGATCTCTTGGAAAAATTATTAGGAAATGGATCTTAGTGTTGTTTCTCTAATGCACAACTGTGACAAACTCCCTCAAGACAAGAAACTATAGGAATACCATCAACCATACCATGATTGATCAAATCCTTCAAATCTCTCATGCCAAAGCTTACTCTCTAAATCTACATGAGAAACCAATATTATCCATATAGAGAGAGTGTCATCAAAACCATCAAAGTGATACAGTCTAGAACTATGATCAACAATACATTGAGAAATAAGTGAATGAGGCTCCAAAAAATTTTGTACTTCTGCCCCATGTGGTGTAAAAGTCACTGTTTTTCCTCGACTAGAATGTTAAATTTGATATAAAGAAAGAAAATTTGTGGTGATGTTATGAACATATAGTGCATCTTGAATACTAACACCATCAAGTTGTATATCATATTTTCCTTTAACAGAAATAAAGGAAGAATCTCCAACCTCAATTTTAGAAGTAGAACTGTTATCCAAAATTCACCCCTCAAGGTAATTTTGATAACATGCAAGCAGTTATATTGATTCAGGGCGAAAAGTCATGTTTCTAGGGTCCCCTCATATTTGTCTAAATCCCCTGTCCAAGAGGAAGAGAGTAAGTCCTGAGAAAATGCGAAAAAGGGGTTGCAGAAGGAAAATAGGTTGATCCAGGAAAAATCATGAAAATTGGCTAAAGTCCTGCTCAAGGTCGCCTCTGGGACGTGTGGGACAGAAAAGCGCGAACCGGCCGAACCGGGCGAAATCAGCACAAACAGTCCGAAACGCAGCAGGGAAAAATGGGACAAAAGTACGCGGCGGACGCGAAATGCCGGTTCAACAAAGAGAAAAAATTGACTAACTGCTGAGAGGGACAGTCTGGGACGTTTGGGTCAAAAATACCCGAACCGGCCGGTTCGGCCGAAATCAGTCGAGGCAGTCCAAAACAAAGTGGGCCAAGTGGAACAAAAATACCCGAACCGGCCGGTTCGGCCGAAATGGGAACAAATGGTCCGAAAGAAAATGGGAAATTTGGGCCAAAAATGTGCGAACCGGCCGAATCGGGCGAAAAGAGTCGAGGCAGCCCGGAAGGCAAATGGGACGCATGGGACAAAAAGGCGCGAACCGGCCGGTTCGGCCGAAATCAGCACAAAGAGCACTGTACCAAATGGGACGCGAAAACCTGAAGAATCCGAGGACCAATCAAATCATGACACCTGTCACAGGAGGAAAAGTCAACGTTTGGTCCGGAAACTTCAAACGGCCATAACTTTTGACTCCGAGCTCCGATTTTGATAAAATTGGACTTTCTGGAACGGGCACGACGTCCTCTACGCCACAAAAATTGGATTTCTTAATTTTAATGAGGATAGATATATTTAAATAAAGGAAATGTGTTCGGCTCCAGTCAGTAAATGCTCTTTCCCGTCAAATGACAGAAAACACCTGCCAGGTCCAAAATAGCTGCCTGCACTCAGAAGGCCATAACTTTTGCATTTCTCAACGAAATCACACAAAATTGGTACCGTTGGAATTTTGTTTCCGAGCCCAATGCACAGCAATCAAGAAATTCCAGATTTGATCAGAAATTGATTGAGTTTTTTAAGAAAACGTGGCCGGGTTCAGAACAGTGTTTTATTTGGTAGCTGGGAGTGCATTTAAGAGGCATGGTCATCATTATTTCTCTGCTGCAGCACATGGGGCAGTATGGGGATCCTTTTGCAAGTAATGGAAAACAATTCCACTCAATTTAATGCCTCTTACAGGTGGTTGAAGGACAGATTTCGGGATTTCCACTTTCCCTTCTCTTCTCCTTCTCATTTTTTCTATAAATTGGAGTGTTGGGCTCATTGTAAGGGGAGAGTTTTTGGGTAGCAAAGCTCTGTCAAAATTGCTTTGTGAAGCCAGTGTGTTGCAGGCCCTTGTAGTGGACTCCTTGCATGGTGATCCAGGCCCTTATCTTGTAATAGATTGAACTGTGCATATCATGAAGCAATAAAATATCAGTTTGTGGATGTATCTTCCCCTGCTGTGTTTCCTTGCATTCTTCTTGCCCCTTTAATCTTTCTACAAGTATATTGTGTCCATTTATTTTCTTACAGGAATTCATTATCATTGTGTGTGCTTGGAATATTGTTGTGAATGCATTTTTCCGGATTATGGTGAACTGTCATCACCTCTTCTAGTGTGCACTTTGCCTCTGTATTTCACACATTTGGAGATTACTCTCCCACCCTCCTTTTCTGGTGTATCACCGCTTTAGTGTAGGATTTCATTCTATGTATTCTCTCTCACTGGTCCCTTGGAAATTTAGGTTAGAATAGCTAGTTTCTCCTGCATTAGAGTAGATTGTGGCAGGTAGTTTAGGAGCAAGAACCAGCTTTCTCTGGAGGTCTATCTCAAGTAGCAAGTCCCACAACTTGGAGATAGTACCCATGTTATCCAATCACACTGGATGCTTAGAGTGATCAAACTAGAAATCTGATCAACATCCAGGGGTGCTGTGATTCGGTGATAACAAGAACTCATACCTAGAGATACAAAATATTCCTTAGAAGAAGTCATGTGATGAGAAGCACCAGAATCTATAACCTAACTATATACAAGTGGTGAGTGAGATCTCTCAACAACATTAAGTGCTTTTCCATAATGATTAGAAGGATGTGGAGTGGAAATAAAATTTTTGTGCTTCTTGACTGCATCCTCTAAGGCTTGTATTCACTTATAACAACTATGTTATTCATGACTAATACCCCCACAAAACGAGCATGAAAGGGTAGAATTATTCTTGGCGTTAGAAGACTCCTTAGATTTAGAGTTATTTTCTTTGGGTTTAGGAGAACTTTGAGATGGATAAAGGGTGGATTTGGTTTTACTTTTTTTTTTCCCCTTACCCTTAGTATTAGATGCAAATAATGCCTTTTAAGAGGTGGAAAACTCAAGGTTAGACAATTGGGATTCTTCCCGAGTAAGTCTTTCACAAAATATTTCTAAGTCAGGCATTTTGAAGGTGTCACCTAAGGCATACATGCTAGAGAAAAGGTAGAAGCAAAGATTTGGAATGGTCATCTCAACTTGGATAGAATTAAATAAACACACTCTTCATCTTTCTTAAGAGTTATCTCTTCCACTTCTCTTCAATTGTATCAAAAGATACTTGAACTTGGAAAGATAGTCTATAATTGATGGAAAATATTCAGGATTAAGAGAGGTGATCTCAATTTCAAGTTGCATGGCTCTCACGTGATCCACTTTACCAAATAAAACCTCTAATTTCTCCCATATATTGAAAGGAAAGTCACATTTTTCCAAATTAAACAAAAGACTATCACTTACATAAGTTCCTATCAAACCCATACACTCATCAAATTTACACTGGTAATAAAATTTATCATATTCTCTAGTGAACACTAGTTGGTATGAAAAAGTTAAAGCCCATAATCCTTCCTGTTTAATTATTGTTTCCATTCTTGGTTTCCATGTGTAGTAATTATGAGTTGTTAATGGCTCAACATGATCTAATGTAGAAGTACATAAAGATGTCATTCTAAAAAATGATAAAAAAATATGCAAGAACTAAGCAATGCAACAAGACCCCTTAGATTTTGGCACTTTATAATTGAGTGTGTGTTACAATATAACACTTTATAATTATGGTTCATTTTTAAAAATAAATAGTTCTAATGGAATAAACATGAAAAAAATAATTTTGTAAAAAAAATGGCATTCAAATCCGAGTTACTGATAAAAAGATATAAGCTTTTCAATTTTATGCTCTACTATTTATTTTAGTTGCCACTAAAACAAAACAAAATATTCTTTCCTTCACAACAAAAAAAAATCAAAGGGGGTAGGAGTTAAACACCTACTAGTAGGAATCACAAGCTTAAGCCCCCATATGACCAAGGGCTAAGGATTTTGATGGGTGCTACCAAAAAAGGAAAAACAAAGTCCCTTCAACTAAATTTTTTGTTGCATATAGAAGAACAAAACCCAATTTTGATCTCAAAAAATCTAGAAAATCACTTTTCCCAGGTCTTCTTCCACGCTGGATCAAGTTCCAAAGTGAATCTACAATAACAAAAAAACTCAAAAAACCGACTGCCCCAAGAATTGACTGAGTTTACAGTCATTCTTAGGGTTTTGACACCTTCCAAATCCAATGAAAGGCTATGCTTCACATAAAAAGGCATGCAATAACAAAAAATACTACCAAAATCCAAATATATGAATACACAACAAAAACTTGTTTACAAAATGAAACTTACAGACAAATGTCAACATCAATCTCCTGCTCTAATACCATAAAAAGGAACAATAAAAAAATCATACCAAGCCACAAATAACTTAGATGGTAATTAAACACCACACTCAATGATATGAAATTAATTTTCCAAAATAAATTTATATAAACCTTTACAAACAAATAAGCAACAATATCATATATTATTATGGAAATCAATGAAATACAACGAGAATGGGCCTTGCTTATATAGGCAAGGAAGATAAATATGAGAACCAGTCAAGGTTGTAGATAAAGCCATAAATCAAGGAAAGAACTAGTCATCAAAGGACTAGTCAAAACCATATATTTAGGAAAGAACTAGTCAAGACCATAGATTTAGGAAAGAACTAATCATAACAACTAGATAATATCTTTCTAATATATAAATAATAAAAAATAAATATCCATAGACATAAATTGCTGAGGATAAAATACATTAGGTAAATAAATTACATAGGTGAACATGAGCTAAGGTAAATACATTTATCTAACAATAAACACAGACATGCAGAAGAATATCCTGTGTCAAGGATCAATGTCGAGTTGAAGGTGGTGACTAATATACGAGCTAATGATTCAGATGAAAAGTCATGAGAAACAAAAGCAACAATAACCCCATAAGAGTGAAACTTGTGATAGTAGATTAATAGTGAAACAAAGAGTATCAGAGTAAAAAAACTAGCCATTAGACAATGCAAAATGCACAAGAAAAAACCTGAGTCAACAATGAATCATGAACATAAAGAAAAAGTGATTCGATAAGTTATCAAGTAATTTGGGGGAGCTCGGTTCCCATCTTAGAAAGCTAGGGCCGAGTTGGACCCTTTAACAAGATTATAACGTCTACAATAAGAACAAACCTACACCATATTTTTGCATGAACTTGAACTCACCAAACAACAAGGTAATACACTAGCACAAAACAAAGAACAAAACCCTTAAAAAATGCAAGTAGAGCATAAGGCAGATTTAAGATCTTGCACTTGATAATACAAGGCGGAGATTGGTAAGGAACCCCTACAATGAGAAACGTGATTTCAAACCCCAAACTTTGATACCATGATAGAGGGATGAAGGAAAAATACTTGGAGGGAATCCATTTGCATCAAGGAGTTGCATTTAACCATATAATGGAGTAGCTTCAAGATTCAACAAGAAATAAATCAACCATGAGAGTAATGTACATGCATTAGGGGAAACAAAACTCAACCCCATGCTCATAGATCAAGAAGAGAGGTGTACACATAGGGGAGTGTTGAGTAACTGCCATAAAGAGATAATTATGCCTCCATGATGGAGAAGAGGAGTTAATTTCCCAAAGGGGAATGTAACTCCTATGAAACACACATAAATGATAAATTTCATGACAAAATATATCATAACTAATATGACACCTAAATCCATGCTCACACCTAAGTGAGATGACTCACCTGGTGAGGTGGTAATGCACCTAATAAATAAATATAAGGTTAAAATATACCACTCACACCAACAATGAACACGATCAATATATAGATGTTTGAATTGTTAGGAAATAAGAGATAAAATATACGGAATAATCCCTTATAGAATCGCAACAGTAGAAACTAATATGCATAAAATATTACATATCTTAAATAAAAGTGCAGAATAAATAACACAACACAGAAAGACAATATTTAATGTGGTTCACCCAATTTGGGCTACGTCCACCAAGAATCACTTGCTCAGATTTTATTACAAGCCTCCACTCTCTCAATACAATACCAAGATATGTTTGGAGCTATGCTCAACAAACTCTATAGAATTCACACCCGAATTCAAAGCACATCTGTAATGCATTTGCTTGTATATCTATCATATGCATAAGACCATATAAATAGACAACTACTTAAGTAGTTTTACAAAACTTTGGGTATCAAACAATGGGCAAAAAACAAAACTATCCCATAAACCTATGTGTAGTTGAAGAGGCAGTTTTACAAAACAATGGGTAGCGAAAAACCATGGGCCCAAAAAAATCCCATAACAGTTACCCATTACCCATGGGTTAATAAACCACACATGAAAATTTTCTTTGGGGGCTTCACCCCTAAAACCCCTTCGATCGAGGGGGATTCACCCCCCCAAACCCCCTTGACCTGCTCACCGGTGAGCGGGACCGCTGTAAAAATACCCAAGTGTAACACATAGAAGATGTACCACACTCTAACATGAAAATAGGCTCCACAAACATAACAATCTCCCACTTGGAGACTAATTTTCACTGAGCAAGCTTCTCAACCCTTCACTATCATCCGCAAAGGCCAACCAAAGCTGAAAATAGCTTTAGTTTATCCCTTGTGACCACCTTGGTCATCATGTCTATAGGATTTTGACTGGTATGAATCTTCTCCAACTTCAACTTATCTTCCTCCAAAGCTATCCTGATGAAGTGATATCTCAAATGTATATGCTTCATCCTGAAGTGGAAAAAAAAGTTCTTAGCTAGGTGTATAGCACTCTGAATATCACTATGCATCTCACATTCCTCCTGCTTATGCCCCAACTCTTCAAGAAATTGTTGTAACCAAATCATCTCTTTACTTGCCTCTGTGGCAACAACATACTCAGCCTCCGTGTTTGACAAAGCCACCAGCTTCTGTAGTTATGAAATCCAGCTCACGTTGTCCCACCTACAATGTAAATATAACATGTCATGCTCCTCCTGCTGTCTACATCTCCAGCCATGTCTGAATCTACATAACCACATAAAGTGGTGTCTGATCCATTGTAGCACAAAACTATCCCCATGGTCCCTCTCAAATACTGAAGGATCCACTTTACTGCTTTCCAATTCTCTTTACCTGGATCACTCATAAATCTACTCATAGCTCCCACTGCATGGGCAATATCAGGCCTAGTGCACACCATAGCATACATCAAACTGCCAACTGCTGATGAGTAAGGTACCTTGGACATCTGGTTTCTTTCCTACTCTGTCTTGGGACACTGCTCCTTTGATAACTTAAAATGGCCTGCCAAAGGAGTCCCAATCAGTTTAGCATCCTGCATGTTAAACCTATCCAATACCTTCTTAATGTACTCTTCCTGAGATAAAGTTAGCTTCCGTTCCTTCCTATCCCGAGTTATCCTCATACCAAGGATTTGTCTGGCTGCCCCCAAATCCTTCATATCAAAGGATTCACTTAGATGTTTCTTGAGTACTTTTATTTCCTGCATGTTTTTACTTGCAACCAACATGTCGTCAACATACAAACAAAGGATAATATAACTTCCATCCTCAAATTTATTTGTATACGCGCAATGTTCAGAATGACATCTAATATAACCTTGCTCCATCATGAAGCTATCAAATTTCTTATACCATTGACGTGGAGCTTGTTTCAAGCCATACAAGCTCTTCTTCAGTTTACACACCATCTCCTCTTTACCTTTGACCTCATATCCCTCTAGTTGCTGCATATATAGTTCCTCCTCCAAATCACCATGGAGAAATGTAGTCTTTACATCTAACTGTTCTAAGTGCAAGTCTTCTGCTGCCACTATTCCAAGAATAGTTCTAATAGAAGTCATTTTTACTATAGGAGAAAATATCTCATCAAAATATATACCTTGTTTTTGTGCAAACCCCTTGACCACCAACTGGGCCTTATATCTTTTCTTTCCTCCTTCTTTATCTTTAACTCTGTACACCCACTTGTTCTGCAATGCTCTTTTGCCTTCTGGTAGCTTCACCAAATCCCAAGTCTGGTTCTCCATGAGAGACTTATGCTCCTCATCCATGGCTTGCTCCCACTTCTTACTGGCATCTACCTGCATTGCTTCATCAAATCTCTTTGGCTCTCCACTATTAGTGAGTAATAAATAATAAAGACAAGGAGAAAAACGTTCAGGTTCTTTTCTTACCCTAGAAGACCTCCTCACTGTAGGAGTTTGGGGTTCATGTTGAGTCGGTTCTTGAAATGATTCATGGGTCACTGTCCCATCCGGAAGATCCTCTACCACTACATATTCTTTCTTGGATTCTTCCCTGTTTTCCTGTAACTGTTGCTTATACATGAATTTCTCATTAAAGACCACATCCCTAGACCGAATTATTTTCTTGTCCTTAATACTCCAACATTTAAATCCAAATTCATCACCACCATAACCAATGAAAGTACATTTTTCTGATTTAGCCTCTAGCTTAGTCCTATCATCCTTATCTATATGAACAAACACCTCACATCTAAAGACTCTAAGAAATGAATAATCAACTTTCTTACCATACCAAGCCTCCTCAGGTATGCCTCCATCCAAGGCACTCAAGGGTCCTCAGTTTATCAAGTACACAGTTGTGCTCACTGCTTCTGCCCAAAAAGAAAGAGGTAGTCCTGCATGTAACCTCATGCTCCTAGCATGTTCCATTATTGTTCTGTTCATCCTTTCTGATACCCCATTCTGTTGTGGAGTTCCTGGAACTATCTTTTGCCTGTGGATTCCATTCTTAGAACAGTAGTCATTAAATTCATTACTGTAATACTCCCCTCCATTATCTAACCTGAGACATTTTAGCTTAAGACCTGTTTCATTCTCTACCAAGGATTTTCATTTAACAAAAGTGTAAAATACATCATATTTGTTTCTAATACAATAAACCCAAACTTTCCTTGTTGCATCATCAATAAAAGTAACATAATAACTTGAACCCCCAAGAGATGATACCTGAGCCAACCCCCACACATCAGAATGTACCAGCTCTAACTTACTCTCTTTCTTCATAGGTCCAACCTTGAGAAACCTTACTCGCTTCTGTTTCCCATATATGCAGTTCTCATAGAAATCCAAACATGTTTCTGTATATCCAGGAAAATTCTTCTTTATGATGTTCATGCCCTTATGGCTCATATGACCAAGCCTATAGTGCGATAATGTTGTATCTGCATCTGAAGCCACAAGATTACAATCATTAGTACTATTAGTGGTTAAATACAAGGTTCAAACTTTCTTACCTCTTACCACAACAAGAGCACCCTCGATAACCTTCCAAGAGTCAGCTGTAAATATCACAGTACAACCATCACTTCCCAATTGCCCCGCCGATATCAAATTTCTCCTTAATGTAGGCACATGTCTGACATCCTTCAATAGCCATGTATTCCCATTCTGCATCTTAACCTAAACAGAACCTTTTCCAACTATACTGCAAGGCTCATCATCACCAAGAAAAACATGCCCAAAATCCCCTTGAACATAATCAACAAAATAATGCCTATGTGGAGTAGCATGAAAAGAAGCCCCTGAATCTAAAACCCAAGATTCAGTAATATTATGTAAAGAAAGAATCAAAGCATCCTGGCATACATTACCCGATGCCACATTTTCCTCCTTGTTTTCTTCCTGTTGTTTCTTCTTGTCCCAAAGCTCCCAACAGTCCTTCTTTGCATGCCTAGACTTTCCATAGTTCCAACATACAATCTTGCTCTTGGATTTTGACCTTGACCAATCTTTCAATTTTCCACAGTTTCCTCTATTCTTCTGTCTCCCTCTAGTTTCCAATGTCAAAGCATTCCCTGAAGTAGAAGATTCCCTAGATCTTTTTCTTCGCATTTCCTCGCTTAGAATCACCCCTACAACATCCTCAAACTTCAACTTCGAGTTAGCTGGAACCGAGTTGCTTACTGCCATTACCAGGCTATTCCAACTTTCAGGTAAAGAGCACATAATTAATAAAGCCCTAATTTCTTCATCAAATTCTATTGTAACTGAAGCTAGCATATTCACAACCGTATTGAAATCATTTAAATGATTTGCTACTGAACTATTCTCAGACATCTTCATATTAAACAACTTTTTCATTAACAATATCTTATTAGAGGAAGAGGGTTTTTCATACAACTTCCCTAATGCATCCATCAATTCTTTTGTAGTCTTTTCCTTTGAAACATTAAATAATACCGAAGATGCAAGACACAGCCGGATCGTTCCAAGTGCCTTTCGATCCAACAAATCCCATTCCGCATCTGTCATACTCGAGGGTTTTTTCACCTTCTCAGACAACGGAGTATAAATATCCTTCTGATAAAGGTAATCTTCCATCTGCATCTTCCAAAGACTGAAATTCTACCCATTAAATTTATCAACCCTAGATCTTCCATCATCTGCCATAGCTCCCACTCAAGCTAAAAACTTTCCCTGTGATTCAACACTTCAGCAAACCAAACCAGGCTCTAATACCAATTGTTAGGAAATAAGAGATAAAATATGTAGAATAATCCCTTATAGAATCGCAACAGTAGAAACTAAAATGCAGAAAATATTACAGATCTCAAATAAAAGTGCAGAATAAATAACACAACACAAAAAGATAATATTTAACGTGGTTCACCCAATTTGGGCTACGTTCACCAAGAATCACTTGCTCAGATTTTATTACAAGCCTCCACTCTCTCAATACAATACCCAGATCTGTTTGGAGCTATGCTCAACAAACTCTACAGAATTCACACCTGAATTCAAAGCACATCTGTAATGCATTTTCTTGTATATCTATCATATGCATAAGACCATATAAATAGACAATTGCTTAAGCAGTTTTACAAAACCGTGGGTATCAAACAATGGGAAAAAACAAAACTATCCCATAAACCTATGGGTAGCTGAAGAGGCGGTTTTACAAAAAAATGGGTACCGAAAAACCATGGGCCCAAAAATAACCCATAATAGTTACCCATTACCCATGGGTTAATAAACCACCCATGAAAATTTGCTTCGAGGGCTTCACCCCCGAACCCCCTTCAATCGGGGGGGCTTCACCCCTCCAAACCCCTTGACCCGCTCACCGACGAGCGGGACCACCCTAAAATACCAGAGTGTAACACATAGAAGATATACCACACTCTAACATGAAAATAGGCTCCAAAAACATAACATGAATTACAAGGCCCGCATTATGCAACTGTTGTATATTTTTATGAGATTAAACCATTTAAACGTGTAAAATTTGCATTCATGAGTGAACAAACCACTAAAAAATATTTTATCAGTATCGTATACACCTTTTCCTTATTGATAGCACCCCTTAATTTTTCCCATTCTTTGTGTTGTCCTTTGTTCCAGGTACATTTTGTTATGATGATGTCATATGATTCCAGTTATTCATGCCACAGGAAAGCGGACAAAGGAAATCTAGAAAGTGGAATTGAGGAGCAAGATAATGAAGTCCCTTGGAAATTCTATGATGGTGGCTTACCATTGGAGAAGGGTAAAAAGAAAAAGCAGCAACAACCGAGGAACATAAAAAAGAAATCAAGCAAATCTAAAAAGTAAAAAAAAAGGAAGAAACTGTTTACAAAATTATGATATAAAAGGCTATGCATATGAGATTGGAGATGGGCGTAGCTTAATAGATAATTACTCTTCCCACAATCCTCCTTTAAAGAATATAAAATACAACTAAAAACATGAATATGAAGTGAAATATTTGGGTGTGTTGCATTTTGAACTTAATAATGCAAGTATAAGAGAAAGGTTGGTTATCGATTAAGAAACACTACATAGTTGACACTTTGAAATACATGGAGCATGTTTGATATTGTTAGAAGTGAGATTTAGAGCAGGAAAAGAAGGATTTGAGAGCACTTGAAAGAGTGTTGGAATAGGTGGCTCGGGGGAAAGCTCTGATATTGAAGGAGAAATACCAATAACTTAATAATCTCAAAGAGAGCTAAGAGAGAGTACAAAACAATACAAGCAAGATTTTGAGGCAGTGATGAATGATTTAATTAAAATGAATGTAAATATGAATAATAAGCATACTGTTTTTTCCAAATTTGAAGAGAAGTTTAAAAACACAAATGTGGATGTAAAAGACAAGTCTTTCAATTTCCATATTTGCATGGGACCATGTCATGAATCATGAAATCATAAAATTTGGTATGTTTTGTTTTTTGTGAAGATGTGAAGAGATAAAATTCACTAGTGATGAATATTTTAGAGGTTCTTAGATGTAGCAAGGTGCGTATCATCACAAAATTAAAAAAAATTAAATTAGTCCATTTTAATGCAAAACATTGTTCACTTAAAATTTGTTTGGACCAGGAGTAAAGCATTAATGTTGGACTATAATATCAATAATTTTAAATCTATGCAGGTTCAAGTTGAGGTACAATACTTTGATTGATAAAAAACCATAAAAAAGGTAAATAACGTAATTTACCACATGCTTTACATATATGCTGACATTATCTATTACACAGTTCTTGTGTATCCAATTTCGAATGCTCCATCCTAGGTTCAACTTTGATATAAACCATTTCAAAAATAATTTCGTATAATATCAATAATGTTTTCTTTGTGCATGATCATGTTGAGGTACAATACTTTGATTGAAAAAAAAACTCTAAACAAAGGTGAGTACGATAATTTCTTACATGTTTTACATATATGCTAACATTATCTATTGTATAGTTCATGTGGATCCATCTTGTAATTCTCAATCCTAGCTTCAACTCCTACATTGACCATTTCATTGCTTAAGTCACAATGTCTACGTGTACAATTGTATTGTACATACATAATCAAAATTTATTTTCATGTAAAAATTGAAACGTTTGGATTTATCCATAAAGTCTACACTTACTATGTTGCTTGGATTTTGTACAATTGAAGACATGTCCCCACAAAGCCCTCCAAGAAGCTATAAAATTTGATGGAATTTTTATTTCCTTAATGTCATTGCATAGAAGTAAACACTAGTTCCATGTTCACTTCATGTTTAGATTATACAAAGTCATTTTATAGTTAGAATTCATAACAATCAACTCAATATGACAACCTTTTAAGTTAATTCCAAAAATAGGAAAAACAAATCACTCGGAGGAAAATGAAATAAAATTTGTTTGATACTGCATGGATCCAAAACAGGTCAGGACTTCAAAGAGAACAACAGTCAGGGGATAGAAAGTCCCTCCTCTTTAATGGGAGAGGTTCCCTTATTTAAAGACCAAGCTTATTTACATATGTACAGTGCATAGTTTTAATGTGGAACTTGGATATCATGAAAGTGTTTTAAAATAGAATGGATCATCAATACAAAAGTACAGAGGAATGAAGTAGTGGAAATGAGCAGAAAGGCATTCTCAAGAATTATAGATAACAAAATAATTCCTTATGCATGCCAGAATAAAATTATTTGGAACAAAACCATTTGCATTTGAATCAATAAGATGCTATTGCAAAGACACAAAGTTCCAGAAATAACATCTACAAGAATACAAAGCTTCTTGAAATAATACAGACAAATGATTCAAAAGTATTCAATGATAGTAATGAAAGAACAAGACGATATAGATAGGGAAAGAAAGCTCTTTTGTATTGATTGCTTTGTTACTCCTTACACTTTCAAAAATAAACCAAGTTCCAGCCCCTGAAAATGGCGTAGAGAGCCCATTATATAACTTTACAAATTAGTTACAATTGGTAACTACTTCTTTTAACTAAAATGTTTAGTTAAGGGGATGCTTGACACAAAACCCTCAACTAATTACAATAAGCCCGAATTGAGAAAAAGAAGGAAAGGAGAAGCTAGGAGGGAAACAAATGCTTATGATTGGGGAGGGCCCACCGACTTGAGGATCCGTTGTCTAAACTTTTTCAATGCTTCCGCTATGTCTCGGCCTCGTGGGATTGATGTGTTGGTAGTAGCTTGGGTCCAAGATCCCAGACATTTCTCCATCTCCTTATCAAACTCGGTGTGCATATGATATTCTTTATTAGCTTCCTCAATGGTAGATTGGAGAGAGAAAATTTCCTTTATCTTCTCTTTGGTCATTGAGTCCTCCTTGAACAAGTTTTCCTTAACAAATGCTCTGAATTGAGTTTTAATTTCCTGCAGGGAGAAAGGAACACCTGAAGTTTCATCGTGAAGGTGACAATGGATATCCTTGAAAGTGGATACAACACATGCCTTGAAGGCTTCTCCCTTCTGCCAACTGTTCCTCAATTCTCCTAGAGCCTCCTCCAGCACTTTTATTTTCCACTCTACGCTGAAAAACCCATGACCTTGACAAATTATCCTTGGCATCATCAAAAAATTTACTTGCCATCAATAAATTTTCATCAGTCTGTCCCATCAGGCGCAGGTCTACTATGCAGCTGCTCTAAAGTTTAAGTTCTTTATCTATATTTCCAATTGCGGAGGAGAGCTTTTGTTGCAGATTAGTTACCTTCTCATTGAGTTTGAAGGCTTCTCCAATGAAATTCAAACCTACAATGACCATATCATCTACCATGGCTTCCATAGCTCTCCCATAGATGGAATACCTGTGTATGTCTTTGATGCTCTGGACTTCATCTTGACTAAGGATCACAGGTGGTGGAAGGGCAGTCAGTGGGGTAGGATCCAGAACTTTATCCTTAGACAACAATGACTTGATGAAACTAGAAAGCACTTGAGCCTGCTCTTCCAGCTGCTCTATAGTTTGCTTGCCTTTTTCTACTCTTCCAATAACCCTGGTCACTATTTCCTGAAGGTTATGTATTTCACTTTTAGGTGTAGACTCTCCCATTGAGATCCTAGAAAGTTCCAAATCAGAGGCTTGCAAATCCTGTTCTGCCTTATCAACCTTAGGCTTGGCTACCTCAAGGAATTGCTGGCCTTGGGCATCTGTCACTATCCTTGAAGTGGTTCTAGCTTTCTTTGCAGGAGCAGAAGGAGTAGTGCCCAACAAGGCAGCCACAACATCAAAATTAGGCCCTGTCAATCGAGAAGAAGACTTCCTCTTCCTACTGTCAACAAAAGGTTGCACCCATGCAAAAGTGGAGGAAGAAGAAGGAGGAGCAAGAGAACCAAGAGTAAGAGAACTCATGGCACTTAAAGTATTTACCACTGTTGCCTCTAGTAGAGATGTGAGTGGAGTAGATGAGGCTTCTTGGACAGAGGAATCCATGGTACTTGGAGGCTCAGTGTTATGAATTTCCTTCTCCTTATCCATTGTGGCTTCTGAAGCTCCTGCAGGAACTGGCACTTCACTATCCTCACTTTCACTAAGAACAATGATGTTCTCTGGCCCAGAAGGTAATTCTGAATGTTTTAGTAGGGGATCTTCCTCAATATGCTCCTTTTTGACTTCCTTCACCTTATTCTGATATACCTGAGTGGATGAGGAAGGGGTGGATGATGAAGGTTCTTTACTTGATGAAGGAGGAGGAGTTCGTGCAGGTACCTCCAACCTTGGTGTTTGTGACTCATTCCTCGGTGTTGAAGTGTCTTTGGAGGAAGACTCTCCTGAATTCTTCCTCAGCTCTCGAACCCTTTTGTCAAACCAGATCTTGGTTCTTACCAGGACAGGGGCTAGGATCTCAGCTAAATCATCTTTCTCCCTTTTGAAACAGTCTAGATCCTTTAAGGGAGTAAGCTTGATCACAGTATCATATTCATATGACAATAGGTCTATGTTTTCATCTTGAAGCCCTTCAGAAATTTGATATAGGTTGAGCTCTTGTATTAGCTGAAGGGAGAATCTACCATAATGTCTCCGTCTTGCCTCAAAATCATCTGTGCAATCAGCCCAGTAGTCTTCAGTATCTGCTCTGTGATGATATTTGATTCTGAGATTCAGCTCAATGAATTTCTTCAAATCAAAATAGGTTCTGGGCCTGAAGAAGTGGACAGTGATGGGGGCAAGGGCTCTTTCTATGTTCTGGGCATCCAAAGTTGTTTTGCATGTATAGTTACCCAAAGATATGGGGAAATGCAGCCCAGTGATTTTCTTGTCCCTGCAGGTCCTGTGCAACTTGTCTAATTGTCTGCATACCTCAATCAGAGCCATCTTATCATTACAAAATATAGGGAGCTTGAGAGGAGTGCTCTCGTAACCGGCTAACCTGATATATGAAAACCTTCTGAATTGAATGAAGTAAGCTCCATACTTTGCTATCAGGTTCATGGCTTCATCAGAAAATCTCCTAGCAGTATCACTTTCCAGAAGCCTCACAATGTACATGGTGAAAGCATCATTCACCCTCCTGAAGTTGTGATTGCTGGTGTCAAGGGTGAACTGAGGGTAGTAAGCATAGATGGGATCACCCTTCTGAGCCTCAATGTATGTGAAACCAAACCATTGTCTGGATGCTGCTAGGGTATACATAAGATAAGAAGTCATGTAGAACTTCTTAGTTTGTTGTACATTGGACAACTGCTCTGTCAAATTCATGCAAATGATCTCTACCCAATTGATGTTCTGGGTACCTTCACAGACTATGTTGATGAGCGGGCACATCCAAACGTGAAACTCACTGGTAGAGGGTAAGCCCATGACAAAAGACAACAGGATAATGACATCAGATAGCTCTTCATTGAAATCAGCCCTAAACAGAGCTTTCGAGAGCTGAGATGCCCCTTTTTTAGAGTTCTTCAACCACAAATTTACTACCCTGGATTTGTATTTCTCACTGTCTTGATCGAAGAGAGCTTGTGCTTGAGTTTGAGAGATTACCATAGAAATGTCCATTTCGGGGATCCGTAGGGTAGCAGCGTAAAATGGCGGCAACATCAAGTTTAGTGATTAACTCCCTTGTGCACATTGGTTAATTCACTCGTGTCGGGGTTGAAATGAGCTCCGCAGGTGAGCACAGTATCGGCACACTGTACCGAGATTGGGAAACCCACAGCAAATGCAAGGCCACTGTCATTGATCATTTGTGCCATGGGGGAGGGATTTGGGTCAGTCAACCTGGTCCAAAAATCACTGAAATCCAGGTTTCAAACCTCACTATCTCCGATATCGGGAACGGAAGACTCGAGTGGAGAAACCTGCTCTTGGCCTTGAAACTTGATCTTCATACTGACAGTGTTTAGAAAAATAACCTTACAGCTTGAATCCACAAATGAAAATGCAGGGGAAATGGGGACGCGAGCAGATGGTTTCAATTGCAAGGGTATGAGCGAATGGCAGTGAGAAAGTAGTGTGCAAAATGCGTAGAGGGGAGTCCCATTAAATAGCCATTTTAGGAGAGAGAAGGTTATAAATGTGCATTAAATTCATATGCACCGACTCAAAAGGCAAGCATCGGGAAGAGTGGAAAAAATTAGCCCGGATGGCCTTTGGTACATTTGGGACATGAGGGACGTGAAAGCACAATTCGGCCGATGCGGGTGATGTGGGGACAAAATGCACAAACACTTCTGGGACAAGTAGGACCAAAGTATGTGAAGGGCCCGATGCGGCCGATGCGGGTGATCGGGGAACAAAGAGCCCAAGTGAACTTAGAACAGTTGGAACAAAAAGTTCTGACGGGCCCGCAATTAAACAGATTTTGGGGAAAGTGGGCGATCGGGGAACAGAGAGCCCATAAGAACTTGGGACACATGGGACAAAAATGTCTGACAGACCCGCAAATCACTCAAATGACTCAAAAAAATGTGAAATTTTCTAACTTCTCAACTTTCCTCTTCACTAGAATATCATAGAAAGGTGTTAACTCAAAATTTTTCAATTTTTGACTTTTGAAAGAGGGGAAATTTTGAGAGGACAACAACTGGCTCTTTCTGGGGATGACTTGGCTGGATTCAAAGAATGAGACAAGGCAAGAACTCTTAGAAAACTAGGGGAAGAAGACCAGTGCCTTATCCATTGGGCCACAGAGTCAAAAGCAAACCAATACAGAAAACAACACCCCAAACAAAGAAAGAAAACACACCAAAAATCAAGGGAAGGAAAACACACACTATACATAATATACAAAAGACCTCCCATCCACCTAGGACTTAAACAATTTCAGGTACTGCCCACTATAAGGAAGTGGGAGAGAAGAACCATCCATGTAATCAAGGTAGAAAGAATTCTCACCAGCAAAGTGCCTGATCTTGAAAGGTCCGAGCCAAAGAGAATCAAACTTGCCATGGCTGCCACGAGGTTCATGTCTTTTATCCCACAACAAAACGATGTCTCCAACTTTGAAATCCCTGGACCTGGCCTTCTTGTCAAACAAAGATTTTACTTTCTGTTGGTGAGTAGATATTCTATCAGCAACCTGCAATCTATCTTCATTCAACTTATGAAGATACATGATCCTTTTATCTAAAGAATCATTGAAGTTGGTGTCTTCAATAGATTTCATTAAATACAAGGCTGGTAGCTCCACTGTTACTAGTAATTGAGCTTCCACACCATACACCACCTGAAAAGGGGACATCCCAATAGCCCTTTTAGGTGTAATCCTGTCCGCCCAAAGAGCATCATAGAGTTTCTTGTGCCAGTTCCTCTGAGACTCATTAACCAGTTTTCTCACTATAACCACCAGATTTTTGTTTGTTGACTCTGCCTGCCCATTCCCTTGGGGATAATAATATGAAGAGTGAGCCAGGGAAATACCATATCCATAACAAAAATCCATCATTTCAGTAGAAGAAAAATTTGAAGAATTATCAGTCACAATCTTGTTTGGCACACCAAACCTTACCAAGATGTTCTCTTTGATAAAATTACATACTACTTCAGAAGTAGTACTCTTTACTGGGATGGCTTCTACCCACTTAGTAAAATAATCTATGGCAGTCAACACGTGAGTATGTATGGCACTTGAAGATGGATTAAGTGTTCCAATAAAATCTAAACCCCATTGTTGAAAGGGTTCTTCAATCACAACTGGTTTAAGGGGCAAGGCAGCCAACTTGGGTCTACCCACAAAGGTCTGACAAGCTTCACATTTATCAATCCACTTTGATGCATCTTTGAACAAGGTAGGCCAATAGTATCCTACATGAAGAATCTTGTGAGTAGTGACATAGATGAGTAATGGCCTCCACATTCTTGATCATGGAAAGCTGAAAGAAGCTTCTTCTATTGTTCCTTATCCACGCATTTCAGAAATCTTCCATCCATCCCATGCTTGAACAACGCATTCTCCCACAATACATATTGGGCTGATCTTAACTTAATAGCTCTTTTCTCCTTGGTAGTCAAATGAGAGGGACATTCTCCATAGGTGATAAAATGTGTGATATCAGCATACCATTCATCAATTGAGCTGAGAAACAGAACAGTAGGAATATCAACTTCATCCTTAGGTAACTCATGGCCAGCTCCTTCAGCGATGAGTTCACACAAGCCTTTTCCACAGACTAGTTTGGTTGGTCTGATGTCAATATCATATTCTTGAACCTTTGCCACCCAGTTCCCTCTCTTGGATCCAAACTCTTGTTGTGTGAGAATAGACTTGATAGTTGTGTCAAGCACAAGTACTGTGGAGTGAGAGTTAAGAATATAAAAATGAAACTGCTTGACAACTTTAACCACTGCAAAAGCATGTTTCTCCATCATTGTGTATTTCAACTCATGATTTTTAAGAATGTAGCTCATGAATGCAATTGGGAGTTCATGATCATTAGAATCTTTCTGAGTCAAAACAGCAGCCAGGGTGTTATCTATGGCATAGCAATAGATAATAAAATCTTTGCTAAAATCTGGACATGCTAGGATAGGAGTTCTAGCAATAGCCTTTTTAATACCTTCAAAGGCTTCTTTCCCTTCAGAAGACCAACCAAATGTTTGTTTTCCTTTCATCATTTGGGAGATATTCAAGGTTAGCTCTATAAAATCAGGGATGAATCTTCTCAGAAAGTTGATCTTACCGAAGAAAGAATGCACTCCCTTCTTGCTGGTTGGAAGAGGAATCTGTTGAATGGCTTGAACTCATTCAGGATCAATTTTGATGCCATCTTTAGAGACAACATGCCCTAAAAATTTTCCCTCTGTGACACAAAAGACAAATTTCTTAGGATTCAAAGAGATCCCATGTTCTCTGCACTTCAAGAGAACTATTTCCAGATGCTGAAAATGATCTGCTCTAGTTTTGGAAAACACAGTTAGGTCATCTAGATATACAACAATACATTTCCCTTTCAAACTTCCAAAATCCAAATCCATAGCCCTTTGAAAAGTGGCACTGGAATTAATGAGTCCAAAAGGCATCCTCTTGTAGGAAAAATTACCCCAAGGGGTGGTGAAGGTCATCTTGTGCTGATCTGTGGTATTGACTTCTACTTGATTATACCCTGAGAAGCCATCAAGCATGGACAACATTTCAGACCCCGTAACATCTTGCAAGACTTGATCCATCATGGGTAGAGGATAGTTGTCCTTCAAAGAAGCTTGATTCAGATTTCTGAAGTCAACACAAATACGAATATCACCATTTTTCTTCTTGACAGGAATAATGTTGGCAATCCATGTCGAATGGTGAATGGGAAAAATGATTTTGGCTTTCAACAAACTTTTGTATTTCCTGAAAAATAGTGTCAGCTATCTTAGGATTGTATTGCCTTTACTTTTTGCTTGAAAGGTTTAATCCGAGGTTTGAGAGGGATGAAATGCTACATCTCCTTTGGTTGGAAGGATTTTAGATCCTCATATGAATATGCCAGAACATCCTTATACTTCTTTAAAAGGTTGATTACCCTCTTCTTTTCTTCTGGTGTACAACATTTTCCAATGTTCACAAACTTGGGGTCAACAGAACTCCCAATATTAGTTTTTTCATACTCAGTAAATTGTTGTGATCCAGTAGAAGATTTAGACTTAACATACCTGTCATGTTTATCAAAAAATTCTTCTAAACTCACCAGCCCTTTTGGAATCTTGTTACCCTTGAGTTTGATGCACCCATCTTGATCTATTTCCTCTTTGACATCCTCTTCATGGGGAGACACACTCTCACGAGGAAAATTGTCACTTCCTTCAAAGTACAATTGTTCAAAGTTATCCCTGAGCTCTAAGAAAGAAAGAAAATGCTGATCATCATTGAAAACTTGCCAGTTACTTGTGTTATCAGGTACACTGGGCCTATGGATCATCTCAATGGTAAACCTATCTTGAGAGAAGTCAGGATGAGGTATCAACAACGATCCTGAGACAGCTAGTGAATCAGCCCTGGTGTTCTTTTCCCTAGGCACTGCTTCAATGGAAAAAGCATCAAGAAATTCAATAGAATCCCAAACCTGATTCCTGTAATGCTTCAACCTTCTATTCTTTACTTGAAAAAGGTTTCTGACTTGTTTAACAACTAGTTTTGCATCTCCGCGAGCTAGAAGATTCTTCACACCTTTTTCTTTTGCCATATTAAGCCCAAGAATGAGAGCTTCATACTCTCCTGTATTATTGGTATTTTCAAATTGTAGTTTGAATGAGAAAGGATGAACTTTTCCCTCAGGAGACATCAATACTACGCCAGCTCCAGAACCAGCTGAGGAACAACTTCCATCAAATTCTAAATTCCAAACCCCATTAGGATCATGAAGTACTCCTTTGGGAAGCTGAGTTTCCTTTGGAGACATAATCATATAGTTACCATGCCCAATATCCTCATAAAGTATTTGTGCTTTGGGATCATCTATCTTTTCTACAATATACTCAGATTGCTTTTCGGGCAATAGCTTCTTCATTTTTCCATTAACTGGTATGAGGGCATGTGACCAATCCATTTGAATTTCTCCTCCTACATCCTTACAGAAGTTCCTGCTTAACAACATACCATATGAAGGAGGGATATCTGCTACTAGGATAGTAGCCAAGACCTTTTTCTCAGGTAAAGTAGCAAAATCTACTTGTGCATCTTTAATTCTTCCAACTAGGGGCACTTCCTTACTCTCCATGGAATAACAAGACCCATAAGTGTGTGTGAGAGTTAGACCCAAAGCATGGGCTACTTTGGTAGGCATTACATTATCTGATGCTCCTGAATCTATGACACAATTGCTGAGTTTATGGCCTGCTATAAGAAGGGTCACATAAAATGGTTTGATCTTCTCATTAGGTGAGGTGATGGCAGCTACCAGATTGGGTTGAGGTGTGGAGGATGGAGTAGGTAAAAGGCCTTTAGAAGTAATTTTGGAGTGAGAATTGACAAAGTGAACCATTTTGGCAAAAGCTTTAGGATGGGTTTGATAATACTCAGCCTCTGAAATTTGAACCTTTGTCTTTTTTAGGTGATCAATGATATCGAAAGATCCAGAGGTGGATGGGCTATCATCACTAGGAATCTTAGGTTTATCAGATTTAGGAGTTGTAGAAGAAGAAATTTTAGCAGAAGAATTAGGAAAAGTAGAATTGGTAGAACTCACCTTCTGTGTGGATGTAGTGGGGATAGGAGATCCTCTTTTTGCAATAACAGGGATAGTCATGGGATGCTCCTTGGATATTTTAGTGGGCTGCATCACTTTCTCCCTTTTATTTGTCTACTCTCGAGTCATGACAACATATGATTCACTATTCATATCTGCTACCACTTCATCATAATCATCTTCCTCATCAACACCTTCAGTAGTGAAGAAATTAACTCGAGATCCCTCAAGTTCCTCCATCTCTCCATCAACTTCTTCTTCAAGTTCTTCACAATCTTCATTAACCTCTTCATCTTCAAGTTCCTCAACCTCACAGGTTGCATTAACAAGAACCTTGATGGGTGGCCCCTCAAGGGCTAGCCTTGTCTGAGAAGCAGGAAAATGATTTCTAGGCTGAAAATTCCTCCTTGGAACATCCACATAGGGGGCGTGCTGAGCCAATTGTTTCTTGATGGAAATGAGGTCATTTGCAAGATTTTGTACTAATGGATCAGTATTAGGCCCGGGAGTGGAAGAGGAGGAAGAAGAAGACCTAGATTTAGAAGGGTCTCTTTTCAACTTCCCAGACATAATCAAATCATCTTCGACACTAACAACAAGAGTTTGATCCTCGGCCAATGTTGCGAGATTGGCTCTTCTCAATGCATAGCTAACTTCAGGTAATTGAGCATTCAGGAAGAAACATTTTTGAATTTGATCTACAGGTTGAGTGTCTGGTGGGATTTTGTTAATCAACTTGTTGAATCTAGCCACAAATTCCCTCATGGGTTCTTGTGATTCCTTCTTTATTTGAGAAATCTAGGCAAGCAAAGCATGTACGTCCTTTGCAGGTTTGAAATGGTTCTCAAATCTTGTTCTCATCATGGTCCAACTAGTAATGGCCCCAGCTGGAAGGTGATAGAACCAATCTGCTGCATTATCTTGTAAAGTCTCTACAAAAATCCTCACCGAGACATCTTCATGTTCAACTCCGAGAACTCCACATGCAACTATGAAGGCTGCGATATGTTCATCAGGATGTACCTTGCCATCACCTCTGAACTTGGGGAAGTTCTTCCTGTTACCTCTGGGTAACTCATGCAAAGGCTGAGGAAGGGCAAGAGGCCCAACATGATGGCCCCAAGGTAATGGTGTTGCCATCCTTGGAAAGATGGCTTGAAGGGGAACCAAAACACCAGCAAGAATCAGAGCGTGGAGATTAGGGCTGAGTTTCTCTGGAGGGATAACACCTATAGGGGTTCTATCTTCAACAGGAGGAGTGCTTGTTGAATGAGCTCTTCTATTCCTTCCTGTTGAAGGAAAAGGAAAACCTTGTTGTTCCAAAGCTGAAACTGAGAATCTTCAATACCAATAGCCCTCCTTCTGTGAGTAAAACGTAGAGTCGCCAGATCAAAGGATGATCAAGAAATTGTTTATAGAACTAGAATACGTTAAGAAAAATGAATCCCCAGTGGAGTCACCAAAAAACTGTTGGTCATCAAAAGGAATTCAAAGAGAACAACAGTCAGGGGACAGAAAGTCCCTCCTCTTTAATGGGAGAGGTTCCCTTATTTAAAGACCAATCTTATTTACATATGTACAGTGCATAGTTTTAATGTGGAACTTGGATATCATGAAAGTGTTTTAAAATAGAATGGATCATCAATACAAAAGTACAGAGGAATGAAGTAGTGGAAATGAGCAGAAAGGCATTCTCAAGAATTATAGATAACAAAATAATTCCTTATGCATGCCAGAATAAAATTATTTGGAACAAAACCATTTGCATTTGAATCAATAAGATGTTATTGCAAAGACACAAAGTTCCAGAAATAACATCTACAAGAATACAAAGCTTCTTGAAATAATACAGACAAATGATTCAAAAGTATTCAATGGATAGTAATGAAAGAACAAGACCAGATAGACATGGAAACAAAGACCTCTTTTGTATTGATTGCTTTGTTGCTCTTTACACTTTCAAAAATAAACCAAGTTCCAGCCCCCTTGAAAATGGCGTAGAGAGCCCATTATATAACTTTACAAATTAGTTACAATTGGTAACTACTTCTTTTAACTAAAATGTTTAGTTAAGGGGATGCTTGACACAAAACCCTCAACTAATTACAATAAGCCTGAATTGAGAAAAAGAAGGAAAGGAGAAGCTAGGAGAGAAAACAAATGTTTATGATTGGGGAGGGCCCACCGACTTGAGGATCCGTTGTCTAAACTTTTTCAATGCTTCCGCTATGTCTCGGCCTCATGGGACTGATGTGTTGGTAGTAGCTTGGGTCCAAGATCCCAGACATTTCTCCATCTCCTTATCAAACTCAGTGTGTGTATGATATTCTTTATTAGCTTCCTCAATGGCAGATTGGAGAGAGAAAATTTCCTTTATCTTCTCTTTGGTCATCGAGTCCTCCTTGAACAGGTTTTCCTTAACAAATGCCCTGAATTGAGTTTTAATTTCCTGAAGGGAGAAAGGAACACCTGAAGTTTCATCATGAAGGTGACAATGGATATCCTTGAAAGTGGATACAACACATGCTTTGAAGGCTTCTCCCTTCTGCCAACTATTCCTCAATTCTCCTAGAGCCTCCTCCAACACTTTTATTTTCCATTCCACGCTGAAAACCCATGACCTTGACAAATTATCTTTGGCATCATCAAAAAATTTACTTGCCATCAATAAATTTTCATCAGTCTGTCCCATCAGGCACAGGTCTACTATGCAGCTGCTCCAAAGTTTAAGTTCTTTATCTATATTTCCAATTGCGGAGGAGAGCTTTTGTTGCAGATTAGTTACCTTCTCATTGAGTTTGAAGGCTTCTCCAATGAAATTCAAACCTGCAATGACCATATCATCTACCATGGCTTCCATAGCTCTCCCATAGATGGAATACCTATGTATGTCTTTAATGCTCTGGACCTCATCTTGACTAAGGATCACAGGTGGTGGAAGGGCAGTCAGTGGGGTAGGATCCAGAACTTTATCCTTAGATAACAATGACTTGATGAAACCAGAAAGCACTTGAGCCTGCTCCTCCAGCTGCTCTATAGTCTTCTTGCCTTTTTCTACTCTTCCAATAACCCTGGTCACTATTTCCTGAAGGTTATGTATTTCACTTTCAGGAGTAGATTCTCCCATTGAGATCCTAGAAAGTTCCAAATCAGAGGCCAGTAAATCCTGTTCTGCCTTATCAACCTTAGGCTTGGCTACCTCAAGGAATTGCTGGCCTTGGGCATCTGTCACTATCCTTGAAGTGGTTTTAGCTTTCTTTGTAGGAGCAGAAGGAGTAGTGCCCAACAAGGTAGCCACAACATCAAAATTAGGCCCTGTCAATCGAGAAGAAGACTTCCTCTTCCTACTATCAACAAAAGGTTGCACCCATGCAAAAGTGGAGGAAGAAGAAGAAGGAGGAGCAAGAGAACCAAGAGTAAGAGAACTCATGGCACTTAAAGTATTTACCACTATTGCCTCTAGTAGAGATGTGAGTGGAGTAGATGAGGCTTCTTGGATAGAGGAATCCATGGTACTTGGAGGCTCAGTGTTATGAATTTCCTTCTCCTTATCCATTGTGGCTTCTAGAACTCCTGCAGGAATTGGCACTTCACTATCCTCACTTTCACTGAGAACAATGATGTTCTCTGGCCCCGAAGGTAATTCTGAATGTTTTAGCAGGGGATCTTCCTCAATAGGCTCCTTTTTGACTTCCTTCACCTTCTTCTGATATACCTGAGTGGATGAGGAAGGGGTGGAGGATGCAGGTTCTTTACTTGATGAAGGAGGAGGAGTTCATGCAGGTACCTCTGAGCTAGGTGTATGTGACTCCTTCCTCGGTGTTGAAGTGTCTTTGGAGGAAGACTCTCTTGAATTCTTCCTTAGCTCTTGAACCCTTCTGTCAAACCAGACCTTGGTTCTTACCAAGGACAGGGGCTAGGATCTCAGCTAAATCATCTTTCTCCCTTTTGAACCAGTCTAGATCCTCTAAGGGAGTATGCTTGATCACAGTATCATATTCATATGACAATAGGTTTGTGTTGTGATCTTAAAGCCCTTCAGGAATTTGATATAGGTTGAGCTCTTGTATTAGCTAGAGGGAGAATCTACCATAATGCCTCTGTCTTGCCTCAAAATCATCTGTGCAATCA
>CM034153.1:3341975-3508007 GCA_019776745.2 Taxus chinensis
AAAAGAACAGTTCAAATGCCCCTTAAGGAAAACCCTAAATGTCTTGGACCTATACCAATGATCATCAGGCAATTGGGTATATGTCTAATATCATAAAAAAATCCTATAGTAATATCCATGATGAAAAATAACTAGATAACCGGGTACCTTTGCCACGATACTCCCTTCATACTAAACCTAACCATTGTAGTCAATCACACATAAAGGTTTTGTAAACATGTGGGATAGTTTTAAGGGAACATTTATTTAGTTCAAGAAAAGAGAACATGGAGTTCTGACAGACCTCGACAACCACACCACTCCATGGGTGGGAAACACCAAAGAAACAACTGACATTACAAGATTTGTTGTCATAATCCAAAATGGTGATTAAGTGTCCATAAAACTATATTCAACTCGGATCGGGTTCCATCTAGTGGTTAACCACTAAAGTAAAGTTTTCATAACCCATGTGAACTGTGCTTAACATAACCAGAAGAAAATCAAATCTAAAATATTAAGCTTGTTTGAAGAGCAAGAGGTTTATAGTTACAACAAGCTTGCTTTCACCACAACATTTACTAGCTATAAACAACTCAATAACCTTGTTACTCAATAAAAGAAATGCAGTTAAGAAGGGTAGAAGGTCGATCATTCAAGCATGAACACGTAACAACTAGAGAAGGGGGATACATCTATGCTGTCAACTTTAACACTGACAACTATTATAGCTAAAACAAGAAGATTACAAGAGGAAGGAGAGATTTCCCAGCAAGGTTTCCAAACCCACAAACAAAAACAACAGAGGAAAACCAATTTCAGGGAGGAGAAGGCTCTATTTCATGATATTTTTAAGTCTTAGCAAATGTAGCATTGGATAGGTTTATTTTGCATATTTCTCCAACTTCTACAAGTCGCCAAAACACCTCTCAGTTCTACAGCAACAAACCCCAGGTCGATTTTCACTACCATCAAGCTTGTTGGATGTCCCAACCCCTTTTCTAGGATCCCGATTCAACACAGGTTGGGCATGGCAAGATCCATGGAGGCGGATCTACACCAGTGACTAGAAAAAGATACAGAGCCAAGAAGGAGAACCCGCTCTCAAAAATGAATAACATGGAGCTTAAAATCCCTGTGGCCATCGTCATTCAAACACGGAAGGATAAAGGCGGTAGAGCAAGAGAAACCAAATAACATAGCGTGGAGCACATCAATGGATAATATGACAACTCAATCCCTATGGTGCACGTAGCTCAAATGGCTAAACAAAGAAAAATGCGAAGGGAGGAAGTGATTAATTTATTACCATCAAAGTGAAACTTGTTGCTATGACCCAAAGAGCTTGAAAAGGAGCGTAAATTTTAACCAGGAAGGGAAAATGTGAACCATCAACACAAGTCGCAGAGTAGCATTTAATGACAGGTAAGAAAAAACACTAAATATTAGACCAAATCGAGCCACACAAAGATCATACTCAGATTCAATTAAAGGCATGGTTTAAAGCTTAAAGAAAAAGAAGGAATAGAGAACTGTTGTATTACCGGAAGGAGAGAAAGAACCATTTCCACTAAGTTTTTAAAATGAAACACTTACCTTCAGAAATCCCTCTCATTTCTGTAGCATGGCAAGATGATGGAGGTCGAGTTTCAAACTCAAAGAATAAAACCCTATCTTTGAAGCAGAGGTCGAGTTTTGGCGTATTCGACCACCAAAATGCTAGAATAGGTCAAAATTACAGCTTGAACAGGCAAAGACATCCATCGAAGCACAATGGATATCAAATTTTTATCAGATGTAGAAGCCTATGCTTCAAAAGCCATGTATGCAAGGTGTGGAAGCATCCACGAGGCATGTAAACAGTTGAAAAAATGCCTCAAAGTGATGGGGTCTCAAAGACTGCCACGATTGCATGAAATGCACAAAAGGAAACTTCAACACGGCTGCTTACCCAACATCAACCAACAGGTGTCCAAATTTCTCATCTCCCATTGCTAGCACACAACCAATACCAAATGGAGGATTTGAAAAATATATGAACGTCCACCCCAAGCATAAGGAGAAGAGCCTTTGCCACGTTTCAAATGTAGACACCATTGGAGGAATGTATGCACGGTTGAGAAGCTGCAACCAGGAGGGAGAAGATTCTAGCAAAAAGCCTAAAAAGAGAAAACCATTCGGAGCCCAACACCAAGAAATTTTGGTCGTTGGAGCCATGTGCTAACACAGGCCGCTGCCGCGGAGGATGAGGGAGTTGGTAGATTAAATCATCAAGTTTCACATTAAATAGCAGTCCCTTCAAAATTAAAAATACTCAATCGCTTGCAAAACTAGCGCTACCTCCAAAACATCCCCTCCTTCGAAGAAAACAACTTAGCCAAGATTAGTTAGAAAGTTAGTTTACATGGGGGAGACCTAGTTCAAAAATTAGGTACCTTTTTAATAAAATATGCCTGCAATAACTTGGAAAAAGGTTTTAATATTCCATTAGAACTTTTAACAAAACGTCATTACACATTCCAAGGATCGAAAACATGATACGCCTAAAGAGAGGACGCCCGAAATCGATGTTATGAGGCACCCTGGACAACAAGCAAGCATATGACAGAACCAGGAGGTACGACAGAAAGAAGGGACTGAAATTAATTTCGTAAGAAGGGTTGCAATTACTTAACAATCAAACGAGAACAATAATAAATAAAATTTGACGCTTAGCAACAGGGAAAAGCAACGGAAAATAGGAGTCGATGCCGAACAAGGCAGTACAGATTGATAATTGTTATTTATTCTCTTTTATATTGAATTTAATAAATAACTCTTAAATAAAAACAGTTCAACTGAGAGACTGAACACAAATAAAGAATTCATAAATGACATATAAGATATTAATAAAAAATTGTTCAGCTGTTTTGCTGCTCGGATACTGAAGGGAGAGATTGAGTTTTGAATCTGCTGCAAGGTAATTATAGTCCTTGGAATACTGCTTCCTTATAATGGTCCATTCATCTTCAATTGGAACTCTGTTTATAGCATAAGATGCATAGAATAGTCAATAATGTGGGTTGGCTTCGTTGTGCAGTGACCATCATTAGTCAATCCATGTTATTCATTTATTTTCTAGGTTTGTCTCCTCTCCCATTTTCCTCATCCATGGTCTGTTACCATTATTCTGCATTTTTGCTTTCACATGGCATTCCAATATTTGGGTTCCATCTTCCGCTTTTAACACAAAGAAATCATGGAATCAGTGATGTAGAAATCAGGCATACAATTTGATAAATCCATGTTTCTCTACAATATCTCTTTCAGGGCGATCCGAAATACAAGTAAATATAGTTTATATTAACATCCGAAAGCGATTTCTAGGAATTTCATTGATAAACATTTTCAACAGCCTAACAATGAGCTACAGTTATCATTTTAAGCAGATCACAAAAAAAGTAACTATTTTTTAGCTGGAGCATTTGAGGTTGGAGATTTCCTCGCGTCTCTTGGGTGGCTCGATCAGCAGGGTCTTATATAGCACTAAACGACACTCACTCATCTCCTCAAATGAGTACGTTTTTATTACCTTCATTCAATTAATTTTATTGATTTTTAATTTTAATTAATTTTGTAATTTAATAATTTTATTATTAATAATTATTTCTATTTAGTAATTTTAATTTTAATTTTAATTTTTAATTTTTATAAAAATTTAATTTTAAAATTTAAAATTTATATATATAATTTTTATTAATTCTAATGCTTAATTTCTACTAATTTTTTTTATTTTTACTCTTTTTAATTTTTATTAACTTTACATTTTATAAATTTTAATTTTTTTTCTTTTTTTTATTTTAAATTTTTTTATCAATTTAATTTAATTTTTTTTAATTTACGTTTTTTAATTTATAATTTTTATTTATTTTGTTTTATAATTTTATATATTTTATTAATTCATAATTTTTATTAATTTTAATTTATAACTATCATTAATTTTAAAGTTTATTAATCTTTAATTTTCTATTAATTATTACTCATTAATATTTATTAATTTCAATTTTTAGTTTTGTTTTTCTATTTTTTTTAATAAATTTATTTTTAATTAAAATTAATTTTTAAAATTTTTTATCCCTTTAATATTTTTTATTAATTTTTAACTTTTATTAATTATTATAATTATTAATTTCAATAATTAATTTTTTTGATGAAAAAGATCTTAGATTATATTTATGCAATAAGATACAAGATAGCTTTCAAAAAAAAAAAAAAAAGTGGTATGAGAGCACGCCCAAAACGACGAACAAACTAGGCCAAGCCTAAGAAACCAAAAGTTAAATTAGGTCGAGCCTAGGGAGATACAACAAAAAACCGACCCTGACCAGAGACAAACACAAAATCAGATTGTAAGAGCAAACGTGCCCGACGTGAGCAGATCTTGATCATCCAACAACCCCGAACCAGGAAGATTCTTGCCAATGTTGGGAATCTCTGGCCATCAACATGCTCTTCCTCAGGGTCTCAACAAGCCCCCTGACATCCGCCGCCACCCCTGCCTTGTGTTGGAATTTGAATTTTTAATTAAATTTAGTTTAAAATTTGAAATTTATAATATATAATTTTTATTGGTTTCAATTCTTAGTTTTTATTAATTTTTAATGTTTAATAATTTTAACTTTTAATTTTTATAAATTATAATTCCAATTTTTTTATATTTTAATATTTTTTTTATTTTTATTAATTTTAATGTTTATTACTGTTATTACGCCGAAGGCGTTCCCCCTATGGTAAAGGACCTCCGGACGTTTCTGCATCTGTCTTAAAGTTGACGGTTTGAAGGCCGTCTGGACGTTTTTGCATTTTTAATAGTTTTCTTTACCTCCATTCCTTCTTTACACAAAAGTGTGGACATCGATTCCCACATGGGGATTTCCAATTGTGTCCCAACCATTCTGATATGTATCGAATTCAACAGCCACAATTTGATAAGAAGAATTGCCGCCATGATCGATAGGACTGCCGCTATCTTTGTCATGGGCAAAAACGCCCAGCTCTCCGCCCTGTGATTTGTAGGGGGTTTCTTCGCCGGACTGCTGAGATGCAAAGAAAAAATCCAATCCCTCGCCATGCGGACGATCGCCATTCTCCATAAGGAATCGAAAATGTGTGGTGAAGTTGGCACTCCACACAGGGATTGTTTCCTTGTAAACAGCTCTCCCTACGCTTGATGTATCATTATATCTATTTTTTTCACTTGTTTCTGTGAGAGCGATTACATTTCCAGAAATCATAGCATCTCCTTGAAGAGCCAGTAATTTAGTAGACGATTCGTTGAATTTGGTGAAGTTTATGGAAACCCCACCATTACCTGAAATGTGTGATATCACACAACACATTAATAAAGAAATGGCAACTGTTCTGATAGCCATTACCTGAAATGCAGTTTTGTTTTTGTCTAGAAAGTATTTTAAACGATTGATTCTGTGCTTCACTTTGGGTTAAGAAATTCCTCCAATTCGAAATGTGTTTGTTTCCATTTTTAGATCTATATTGCACAGCAGAGTACATAGGGTTTGGCAAACTTGGGTATTGATGTGCTTGAGAGGCGCAACATCAACCCAAAAGGATACTTGTATTGGCTAGGAGATACAACATTAATTGGATTTTCAGTGGTCTTCAATCTTTTATTGACAATGGCCCTTGCATATCTAAACCTTAAGTTTTCTCCAACCTTAATGCACTCATTAAAGATCACCTTCATTCATTTGCAAAAAATATGCCCTTTTGCATGCTGAGAATAGTCTTAATCCTGAGAAGCTCTTGGGAAGCCACAGGTTAGCATATCAGAAGAAAATCTGGGGGACCAACAATGCATTGAGTCCAAAATTATCTCAAAGGATCAAGATCCCCAGCTCCTTCCATCGACATCTAAAAGAGGGTCCTTTCAAATTGTGTCCTCCAAAGATGGAAAAGATAGAGGTACACTGTTTAGTCTCACTCTTTGGATGTACATGTTATTCCTTGTAAACCCTTAGAGTAAAGGATTCGACTAATATGGAGCCAGCAACTGATGTGTTGCCAATTTTTCATTCCCCTCTTTCCAGTGCCCATTAAAGGCACCTTACCAATCAAATGGGCACTGCACATTTTGAAGCGGAACATGAATACATGAATACTTCCATAGATATGTAGATGAAGCCTACAATTTGATTGTACAAATGGAGGAATTTGGTCCTTTTCTGAATGAAGTGACATTTAATGCAATTATTGATGGACATAATTGCATTTTACACAAGACACAAGCATTCTCACCAAGCATTGACACTGTTTCACCAAATGCAACCAACAAGGTTTGAACCTGATCATTTCACCTTTTCTGCCAAAATAGGTGATTTGAAATAGGGTATAGATATCCACAAAAGTACAGTGGAGAAGGGGATTTTGTCAGATGTTGCAGTTGCGAGTGCCCTGGTAGATATGTATGCAAAATGTGGAAGTATAGAGGCACGTGAACTATTTGAAAAAATGCCTGAAAGAAATGTAGTCACAAGGACCGCAATGACTGTAAGTTATGCACACAATGGGTTTGTTGAAAAGGCATTCAAAACTTTTAAGCAAATGCAATTGGCAGGAATCAAGCCAAATTCCACTACCTTTTCCAGCAGCGTCCTAGTGTGTGCTAAAATGGGTTCTGTAGAACATGGCATGGACATCCATCAAAAAATAATTGAAAGGGATTTCTTGTCAGATGTTGCATTTGCAAGTGCCCTGGTAGATATGTATGCAAAATGTGGAAGCATTAACAAGGCACGTCAACTGTTTGACAAAATGTCTCAAAGAGATGTGATTTCATGTACTGCAATGATTGCAGGATATGCACAAAATGGGTTTGTTGAAGAGGCTTTGAAAACATTTAAATGAATGCAATTGACAGGTTTCAAGCCAAGCTCCATAACTTTTGTTAGCATCCTCCTTGTCTGTGCTAAAATAGGAGTTGTAGAACAAGCTATGGACGTCCATCAAAGCCTAATGAAAAGTCATTTTCTGTCAAATATTATAGTTGCAAATGCCCTGATAGATATGTGTGCAAAATGTGGAAGCATACATGATGCACATGAAGTGTTCGACAAAATGTGTCAAAGAGATGTGGTCTCATGGAATGCGATGATTGCAGGATATGTACAAAATGGGATTTTTGAAAAGGTTGTTGAAGATTTTAAGTAAATGCAATTGTCAACTATAAATCCATACTCCACAACCTTTGTCAGCATCCTCCCAGCCTGTGCCAAAATGGGAGCTTTAGAACATGGTACAAACATTCATCACAACATAATTGATGACTTTAGACACTTTTGCAGCATCTGAAAAGAGTGACAACAAGTCCCCACTGCTTCCTGAGAGCCACCATGATCTACAAAATTCTGATTGCAAGGATGCTTCATTTTTAGGAGCAGCATTCAATCTGTGAACAACCATTGTGGTGTATTACATCTGGGTTTAAATTTGATCAAGTTTTTATGAATGTATTTCCTTGGGTTGTGAGCTGAAAAAGTGGTTGTTGTTGCTCTGTTCTTCCTTGAATTAAAACTCAAGGAAGAAATTCTCTAGGCATCCAGAAATACATGCCCTCAATTTCGCATCCACAAACTTTATGAAACATTGTGCAAATGCTTGGGGAAATCAAATAACATATACCGTTCGGCGTTCACATTACATTGTGTACATGCGATTGCTAGTTGTAATAATCATTTTAAGTTTTAAAGGCTTTCAGCAATCTTTGGCGGTGATATTGCTAGTATAAACTTGACCGAAATTATTTGGATTTTCTAAGGTACTATCAAAATAATAACATAAGTTGTTCTATATTTCAATAATATATATTCAAACTTAAGGAATACATGCCCCTTTTGTGGAAAATAGTAGGTAGTGTTGCTGGTCCTTCGAACTTTTTAAATATTTTCCAATACCATCTGTATCCATTCTCTAATATTGATATAATTGAAATATTATTTACTCAGAGAACAAATTTATATATGTCAAAGCTACGAAGTTATATAAACTCAAGTGAAAGTATTTCGATTTTGTGGAGGGCTATTCTCACAAGAATTCAATACTATTCATGTATCAAATTAATTACATAGATTATTATATCTTTCAATAATATATATTCTGACCATCTTGTGTTACCACTCTTTTATTTTAAGATTAGCAAAGAATGTTTTCATATTTCAAAACCACCTCTTATTCTTCTTCTATTTATACTCTATCGAATATTCTTATCATGATATTTTCCTATCCGTCCTGCATTTTTATTTCCTTTTTCTGGTATGGAGGTAGTGTTTTATTCGTGTCCATTCATGACTTATACATGTAATGCCAGGAGTTAATATTACGGAGGACTACAGTAGGTATGGTGTTTTAGGTCACACATCTTCAATTTCGATTACCCCTGTATGACGTCATTTAACCTTAACTCTGATATGTTTTCTTCAGTCTACTACTAAAATATACTGTGAACTCACTTTTCTATATAATTTTTATTTTTTTAATTTTTAATTTTGTCGGGGGAGGTGCAATGTTGTCTTTTAATTAGAGGTCCTAAATTTAGTCTTTGTTGAGCCCTAGCCATCAAACCCACCATAGTTGTTCCAGCGAGTGGAAAAAAATTTTCTTAGAAATTTGAAGATATATCCACTACTAAGATATGCAATTAAATCGAATTTTCGATTATTTATTTTTGGATTGTATATGTTTCATATTACAGCTCCATCCTCTATTACTATTGTAAAATGGCTATGAACATAAGCAATTATATTGCATAAATATTCTCTATTAGGAATTATTCATAACTTTCGTAGAATTTAATATGGTGTCTGAGTCTTTCAATTATATAAAACAAGTTTTATATTAAAATATGTTTTATATTAAAATAAGAATTATCAAAGTTTGATATTAGAAAATTTGAGTATTGTAGATGTCTTTTCTAATGTTTACCAGTTGAATTGTTGACAAACCAATATATTTAATACCATTTTTGAATGGTGTTTTCCATTCATTAGTCAACAAATTGATTTTAAAAATATATTTGTGTTTTTAAATGCATAATGCATATAATACTTATGCTTTAAATATTAGGTACATTTTTTCACTTTTCTTCTAAACTATTAATAAAGTGTATTTTAGATGCACAAAGTTGCTAACATCAGCAATTTTCTTATTTAAATGTTACTAAATTTTAAAACCAACATATACTTTCATGATAAAAATGTTATAACTTTTGATAATTCTAATTTTTTTCACATTTTTGTTATTAACTTATTTTTTCATGTCTCACAAAACAATTTTTTCTCTATCTCGTTATAAGTTTTTATATATACATTTTGTATTTTAATTTGATGTTTTGATACACAATTTACGACCCATTTAAAATGAATCAAAACATTATGTAAAAAATTACATACAATTTATGCCCAAAAATGTAGTATATAATAGACCGTAATCACTTAGTGGTGGTGGGTCCATATTAAAGCTTAGAAATTAATGACTTGTAGACATCTTTTTGGCTGTTTTAGTATTCATGATTGTTAAAAATTTGAAGCGCCTTTCCATAACTATACATGAAAATTAATAAATCATACATATTTTAATTTTCTTTATTTACATTTGCTTGCACACACACACACACACACACACACACACACACACACACACACACACACACACACACACACACACACACACATGCATATGTATATTATATTATAGACCCTTCCAGTTAACCTAAAAAATACATTACATTATAATATTTATTTTCATATTTGAAATGTCTATTATTCATTGAAACTATATTTACAAAAAATTGTTTCATGTAATTGTATTAAGTATTGTTTGGCACTCCTATGAAGAATACCAACATATTTCAAATATTATAATCTACCTAATAATTAAACTGAAGCTATTAGATATTTAGTGTTTAAATATAGTATTTAAGATGATAGGATTATTACACCAATATGCATTCTCTAGTGAAGGGTTTGTAGCACTAGAAATCGCACATAAAGGTGGAATGTGAATGTCGATAGGGGGAAAAGGAATAAATATTTCTTGTGTAGAGGAGGTTATTAAAGTGATTTAATTGGTGGAAATGTAGCATTTAGTTTAGTAGAGTCAATATATAGGAGGCAATGCAATGTGACAATATGTTGAGGAGAGAAGTTCAAGAAGCAAATGTTATAGCAAAAGAAAAGTAGTTATATTCCTAAAGGTAGTTGGAGGAAATAATGATTTAGATACATAAACATTTAGAGAAGTGGAAATGGGTTGTAGAGCTAGGATATTATTTCTCTGATGTTTTCCTACAGAGGGTGTGCCCCCTCCCTTTGTTCAAGGCATCTTGGACAACATTTTGTTCAAAGAAGATGAAAATATACATAGGTGGTTGTTTCTTTAGACTCTTGTGACATTAGTGAGTGTAAGACCCATGGAATTATTTATCTCCAATGAAAATGGTTTTGTATACATCATTAAAAAAGTGAATGAGATTAAAACACTATAGTTAGAAAATACTAACATGAATCCATTATAAAAATTTGTAAGTTTTGTTATGTCGATGTTGGAAGTGGCCTGGTTATAGGGAATAAAGGAGAACATGGGGGATTTCTCATTTCCATGGTACCTAGAGACAATACATAGAGGCGAAGGGAGATATAATTATCATCAAAGAAATATCCTATTTGAGGAAAGAACACTGCATATAAGTGTTGTTTTAGCCAATAATTGACGATTGGCAAGAAAGAGGTGGTAGGAAATTCTTGATCCCTAAACACCTCATCAATATCCATGAAAACAATATTATGTGAGGGAATTATTGCCCCATTGAGACCTCAACAAGAGAAGCACTAATGAAGGAACATGGAGGGTCTCACCTACCATTTATTATTGGATTTGAACACCAAATAAAAAACCGAATGGATTGGACTAAATATCAATAATTTATCTAATGGAAGTGAAGATATATAAATGTATATAGTGAAATGGTTTGTAAAACATAAGTTCAATCTAACAAAACCATTCAAATCAAGGAGATTATCTTAACCAGACTTCAAAGTAATTAGGATAGACATGCACCATGGCTATAATTTTGATGTATAAGAATCATTTCCCTAGACTGTATATAGGGTGATTACACCAAATTTTGTTTCCTAAGTGGGTTCCTAGGTCCTAGAGGCCATCTAGAGTATTTAAGGGATGCTAGTGTGGTTCTGTAACGCCCGTTAAAACAAATCACCTAAGACCAAAGAACAACCTATGACTAGTTAGGAAAATTATGGAATAATTTTTATTTTGTTAAAGAGAGTCCACAACCAGGTTATAAGACAACAGTTGCCACTAACAAGTTCCAGAACAATTTTAATCCACCAGAATATACTTTTCTTTTATTAACAATTATAAGAGGTCACAAGGTCCCAAAAATTAGGGTTAGAAGGTTCAATTAGGTTCAGAGGGTAATTCTTGACCATACCCACTTCTAAGAGGCTTAAAGATTCAACTTGATTTTTCTCAAAATTAACGCATTCAAAATTTCCCTAAAACATTCCCATTGGATAGGAAATTTCCTCACATTCCCATTAATATAAATAAGTCCTCCTAACTCTTCATATTTCTCCAGTTATGGGCTGGTGGGCTTTGGGGTGAAAATTTTCCGCAAGACCGGGCTTGCGGGCCCAGGGGAGAAAATTTGCCCCAGGTGTGGGTCTGTGGGCTGTAGGGAGAAATATTTCCTGGAGGATTAGTTAGGTTGGTGGGGCCATGGGAGACTTTTGGAAATTTTCCATGTTGGATGACAAGCCACCTTTGCACCCATGCTCCCACAAGTCCGTAAGGGACACATGGCACCTCCTAAGCCATGCGGGGAAAGCGGGGTGGTGGGAATAAACGAGCTTTAGTACCTTGAAGGAAAAAAGGATAAAATTCACCAACGCCTCTGCCGACGTGTCGTGATGCCATGTGGTAGCTCCTGATTGGCTACAGGCCAGCAGGTAACAGGGAAACTTTAGAAAAAAATTCCAAATTTTTATGAAAACACCAAAGGCAAAAATGAACCCACTCCTACGCCGATGCCTTGCGATGCCAAGTGGGAGCTCCTGATTGGCTGTGGGGTGGCAAGGAAAATTTAGAAAATTTTACCAAATTTTTCTGAAAATGCCAAAGGCTAAAAGGAAACTGCTCCTCTACCAATGCCTCGCGATGCCATGTGGCAACTCCTGATTGGATGCGGGCCGGCGGGGAAAATTTAGAAAATTTTCCCAAAATTTTTCTAAAGTGCTAAGCTTAAAAAGGGATCCGCTCCTCCACCAATGCCTCGTGGTGCCACGTGGCAGCCTTTGATTGGCTTTGGGTCAGCAGGAAAAATTAGTAAAATTTTCCCAAAAATTTTCTGAAGTGTTAAGGAAAAAATTTGGGCCCGCGGGCCCACCAAGGAAATTTTTCCCAATTTTTTTACACGAAGTGAAGAAAACTTTAAAAGGCCATAAATTTTGATAGAGAGCTTATTTTTGGGAAGACGAGGACTTTCTTGAAAGATCTCGACATCTTATTTACTTAGGAATAATTAAATTTTGATTTTGATAAGGTTTAAGGAGTCAATTTCAAGAAAAAGATGTGCAGTCTTTTAAAATGCAAACTGGAAAAAATTAACTTATAAAATTTGTTCAATTTGATCTTATTCCTCTCTCAACATGTCAAATAGACATGGAGAATTGTTCTTAGGTGGATTTAGGTTAGTTCTGTGAGGTAAATATATTTGATTGAGTTCTAACTTGAAATTTTACAACTTGACAGTAAAATGACTATGAAAGCTTTGAACTTGATTTTGCCAGGTTTTGAAAGATTTATTTTAAGTATTTTTGTCTATTTGGACTAATTTATATCCTGTCATGTTGAATTTTAATGTTTCATTATTATTTCTTGATTGTTGGTTTGGTCTATTCATTTATGGTAAAAGTTACAAAGTTTAACGTGAAGCAAAAATGGAAACAACAAAATTAGCTCAGTGGTTCTTATTTTACTTGCCTTACAAATGAATTCATTTCATGCTAGTTTCAAAAAATTTCATTCCCTTAATCAAATGATAAAGAAAATAATGTAAATTTTATTCTTTTCAAATCACACACTTCACAAATAAAGTACTACATTTCCTTCATACGCATTTTTTTCTTTCAATTAAAGATTTAAATTACATTTAAAAGATTAGATTCAATACCACAGTGTAATTTGAGAAAGGTAATACATAATTTATTGATTCCAAAAGACAACTTCAACTTCTTTCTTTCATTCTTCAATTTCATCATACAAAACACAATTTCTTGCTTTTAAAACAACATAACAAAGTATGTCTCTTTCACATTTCAATTTACACTTTCATAACCACTAAAACATATTTCCATTACAAAACATATACAAGTTCATCCACTTCAAGTGGGAAAGGTTACAAGAAGATTTCATTTCACAAGGAACTGTCAAACTGCCTTTATTTCAGCTCCAAAACAACAACATGCTTATTTCTCATTCTTCCAAATTTGGTCACCACAAGAGCACGGGAAAGGAAATTCTCTCCACCCAACCAAGACGACCAATGAAAAAGAGAATCCGTCCTTCTTCATTGGCCCCTGAGCCCCAACCACAATGCAATAAAATATGTGATCCAACTCATGGAAACAACATGCTTCCACAAACACACAAACAACATTTTCACAATAAAAACATAGTACAAAATAGAATGTATTTTACAACTACATTAAAACATGACAAAAATACCAAGGCTTCATCAAGCAAGCCAAAGGAGCGAAAAACTATGAGGGATGCTTCTTATGCCTCCCAAAAGGGGAAATGGGTATCACCACCTGAATTACAAACTGAAAAAATATAGTATATCAAAGCCCTGACATTCCTTATGCCTCCCCCAAGTACCCCTTTTTCCTCACATTTCCTTATGCCTCCCCAACCTCTTATGACACCCCATAACAAGTAAAGAAATCCAAGCTATTTATTGGTAAGGTGGAACCCAAATCCCAACTCCCGCCATGGACATTTTATAATGTGAGTAAACTATCAAATTATTCCATTTATTTTGGAAACTTTCATGACATTTGTAACCCCATTGATTTGGAAACTTTTATGGGATTTGAATCTGAGGCTAGTTTCACTAGTTTGATAATTTCACATTCTTAACAAAAAGTTGCCAAACATGATAGTATTGTGCCGAATGTTGGTTTTTTATGGTAAAAAATAATTAATTTATAAAAAATATATTTTAAATTAGTTATTTTATATTTTATAAAATAATTTTTTTTTAGATATTATTTATATTTTCAAAAAATTGTAGATTTTCTATGAGGAAGGGTAGGATATGTGAGTTCTCTACAAATTATTATAACTATGTGTAAATTGTGGAGCGTCCACGATACCGAAAAATCAATAAATGAAATTTTCATAGAAATGTCACAATTCTTCTACAATTATTCCAAATTGTGTAAAAATGTGGAATAATTTTGGTAAAAAAGACCTATATGTTGTAGTTATTCCAAATTACAAAGAAAACCATAGTGGGATTGATGGGTGCGAGAATTAAAAAATTGTAAGTTCGCTACCTAATAATTCAAAGGGCCCTTTGTTTATTGGTGAATTTGATTGGATTTGAATAATTCCACCAGGGATTAGGTCTTGCTGAGTACAAGGCGTGGAGATACACAACAATGAGAGTTGAAACGTTTGATGTAAGAATCGTGCCCTGGTTGACTTTGACAACGTGCATGCCCCTAACTCGTAACTGCTTATAAAGCTGAAGGTGATGATACGTGTCGATAATCTATGCAATGTATTTCCCAATTGAATGCACTTTCAATTAAAAAATAGAAAAAGCAAAGTATTGCAATTCAAAAAATTAAAAAATGAGACAAGGCGAGCTCGTAAAATATTTTTTTTATCACAACACTACATGGAAATATTTTAAGATTTGAAGTTAAATAATATCATTCAAAAATGTACTAATTAAAAATCTATCTACGGTAAAATATTTTTTCACACAATGCTAGATGGAAATATTTTAAGATTTGAAGAACTAAATAATATCATACAAAAATTTACTAATTAAAAACCCATGCCTACGGTCCTCGTCGATAATAATTCATGCCAACACATGGAAATATCATGGCGTGGGCCACGAATAAAACATTAAATTTGAAAAAAGACAAAAAAAAATCAAATTTGTAGGACATGTAAGTGTCATGATATTGGTTACAATATAACCTCTACAAATAGAAAGAGAAAGCGAGGTGGTACAGAAATGTGATTTAACTGTTACTAGAGGATGATGTGAATAAAATAGTGATATATGTAAGAGTTTACTTAATCACTTTCTTTGATGGCAATATATGTTTGTAAGAATAACATTTGATTATAAAGATATTAATGAAGTAAAATGTAAAATAATTTCTCTTCAATTTATATATATATTGATTTTTCATATTAAAAGAAAAAATCAGTTATATAAACATTAGATAAAAATATAGATGGTATTGGAATATTAGAGAAGAGCTATAAAAGTAATGTAGAGCTTTTCTCTCTTGTCTCGTTGTCTCATTTGAGACTTGGTGGAAAGGAGATTATCTTCTTAGATATTTCTTCTTCAAAAACATCATGTATGACGTTTTCCCATTCAGCGGAATCGTAAATAGAGGCGATGTTGATGTTAAACGTTTCTATCAATATATTAACAAGCATTAGAGAGTTCTTCCCATACAAAAGGGAGATTTTTTATCTGAAAAGCTATTCCAATGCACATGGTGCTTCTCGAACCTCATTGTAACAAGATTACATTCTTTGGCATAGAATTTGATATACGAGGAAAAAATTATTAAAGAAAATGTCACAGTCGTATCCTTCCTCTATATGAATTGCATGTAATGGTGGATATAATTACAGTATGAATTGCACTTAATTCTCAGAAATAAAATTATGAAAGAAAGAGATTGTATAAAAACAACTCGCAAAAAGACACTTGTAAGTAATGACAAAGCATTTTCTTTCTATTTCTTTATAAGAGGGATAATGAAGAAAAGATGATTGAGAGACTATGCGGTTGTAGTGTTTTAAATTGGAATGTAAACATAGTTTAATGTAAATCATTCCGTTTCCATGCTTTCTAAGGAGTCGTAGGCTTAAAATCTTGCATGTATTCTTTCTCTTTATAAATTTACAATTTACAATTGGTACTGTGAGAAGAGATCACTTGGTATGGCATTTTTTTTGGGTACACTTTGTTAAATATTTTATACATGTGCTTTCAAAAATGATTAAATGGATGTTCATAAGTGATCAATATCACTTATTTTCGCGCATTCTATGATGAGCGGCGTCAATACATGGTTCTTTAAACCCCCTTCCTATTTAAAATAATGCGGTGAATTTTTATTTAACTGGTTTAAGCGAAATTGTAATGAAGGTTTAAAACTCAATATCTCCGTGTTAATGTGTGTTTTTACATATTTATAAACATATGTGCCTACTCTTTCTTGTATTATGTTTCTTGCATCGGAATCTATTGAGCAACACCCCATATCGAGTTTTCTGATTTTGTTTTGTACAATTTTATTTTCAGAAATTTATGAGTATGAGTAAATTAATACATGAAATGGTAAACAGTGACCTTACTACTTTTATATATACTAGCAAAAGCATCTATAGGTGTTTGTGAGAGGCCGATAGGTATATAAGAGGAGTAATTGAAAGCAGTAAATTAGTAATGGAATTATGATATATTATTTACAATATATGGTTCTTTTCTATTATGACAATTACATTTGTGAGAATGAAAATCAATTATATAAAGAAGGTTATTTAAAGTTATTCATCTCACTATTTTTAGAAGTGAAATTATTCATGCACAGAATAATACTCTCTTTCGAATATATATGTTTTAAACCCACATATGTCTTAAACCTAAACATATATTCACTAATAGTATTATTTCATCCTCTTTTGATTTGAAATAGCTATGTAAAGGTAATTTTTATTCCAATGTGATAGAAAAACATGTTAGGGAGTTATAAACTAATACATTGTAAAAGCATGTAAAAATGCACATAGAATCAAATAAATACATGGTATTTCAAAAATATTTGAATTAATTTTTTAATAATAGATTATAGTGGGAATTAAAACAAACATTAAAAACTCTAATATGATGAGTTGGATCTCCTCTTTGATCAAAATATTCAAATTTCAAAGAAGAAACTCCCAACGGAAAGAGCTATGCAAGTCCATCACAAACTAAAAGAGTTATAAGAATTAACATTATTATAAATGACCCTAATTTATGTCTTTTGAAAGACTTGAGAGCAAATTAATGAGTTCGCAATTTGCACATTATTTTATAATAATAGTCATGTAAAAAGTTGGTAAAGAAGTAGAAATAAATAACTATAATAGTTTGGAAGAGAATAATTAATACAAAAAATCATAAGCCAAAAATGAAGAAATTAGATGGGCATTATGAGCAATAGATTGTTAAAGCATATTAGAAGTAATTTCAATGAAAATATTAGATGCACATGGAAGAATATGGAAAGAAATAGGAACATGTGAAATTGAAAGATTTTGTAGTCATTTTTATGCCCTTAGACCAATAGTCTAATCCCATGCGCACCAGCCTATCACCTAGAGGGCGTTGGGTGGTCACCCGAGGCATGCGCGGGTGTCGAGTCTCTCCTTTATGTGAGTATTGTGAGAATGCATAATCTTATGACAAATATTCAAATGCAGAAGAATAGAAAAAACTATACAACATTCTAAGAACCTAGAACGAGTTGTCATCTCCTTGCATCCAAAACAGATAAATAACATTTGCCGCATATGGAAATAGTTTGTACATAAAGGAAATACATAAGTAAACATTATACTCCTGAACACATATATGATTCATAACAGAGCCTTATATTCATATTAACTGGTTTAATAAGCACATTACATCCCTTGAGGTCATAACAAACCCTCATATAACCATGCAGAGCCAAGTCATGCATCAGAACTACACTATGTTAATCACATTACAAAAATGAATGTAGGCCCATCCCTTTAAATGTGTCATGATTCCTATATTCTCCTAATCCATAACCCCTAGAACCCTCCATTTTATTTCTTCAATGCTTCGCCTATCTTCTCCTGTTCTTTTCTTCTATTGGGCGCTTGTATTTATAACTTTAGGAACCACCACCATGCCTTTCAGAACCTATAGATTGGTTGCCAAGTATCGAAGTGGTCCTATATGGGAGCATGCCTTCTTAGATCTGATATCTCCACTCTTTGCAATGATTCTCTTCTGGAACCTTCCATCACATACATGGAATATTCCATTATTTATCCTACAGTTGCCAAGTTGGCACCTTATCCACAAGGGTCACGCTTTTCTCGTGTGTTACTTGGGACATTGAATGTGACTAAGTCCAAAACCTATCCTATCTTGCATGCACACGTCGTATGTTTTGCAAAACAATGTTATAATCCTTCCATGGGCACCTTCAACCCTGTGCACCTCTTCAACTAGGTCCCATGTGCCCATGTGCCTTCTTGTACTTAGCTTATATTCTGGGGCCCAACATCACCCCACACTATGCTTGTTCTCTCTCCTCGAAAACACTCTAAACTAATACATTGTAAAAGCATGTAAAAATGCACATAGAATCAAGTAAATGCATGGTATTTCAAAAATATTTGAATTAATTTTTTAATAATATATTATAGTGGGAATTAAAACAAACATTAAAAAATCTAATATGATGAGATGGATCTCCTCTTTAATCAAAAAATTCAAATTTTAAAGAAGAAACTCCCAACGGAAAGAGATATGCAACTCCATCACAATCTAAAAGAGTTATAAGAATTAACATTATTATAAATGACCCTAATTTATGTCTTTTGAAAGACTTGAGAACAAATTAATGAGTTTGCAATTTGCACATTATTTTCATAATAATAGTCATGTAAAAAGTTGGTAAAGAAGTAGAAATAAATAATTATAATAGTTTGGAAGATAATAATTAATACAAAAAATCATAAGAAAAAAATGAAGAAATTAGATGGGCATTATGAGTAATATATTGTTAAAGCATATTAGAAGTAATTTCATTGGAAATCTTAGATGCGCGTGGAGGAATATGGAAAGAAATAGGAACACGTGAAATTTAAATATTTTGTAATCATTTTTATGCCCTTAGATCAATAGTCTAATCTGATGCACGTCAGCCTATTGCCCAGAGGGTGGTGGGTGCTCAACTGAGGCACACGCGGGTGTCAAGTCTCTCCTTTATGTGAATCTTGTGAGAATGCATAATCTTATGACAAATATTCAAATGCAAAAGGAAAAAAAAGAACTATACAACATTCTAAGAACCTAGAACGAGTTGTCATCTCCTTGCATCCAAAAAATAGAAATAACAAGTAACATATGGAAATGATTCATACAGAAAGGACATACATAAGTATTATACTCCTGAACACATATATGATTCATAACAGAGCCTTATATTCATATTAACTGGTTTAATAACCACATTACATCCCTTGAGGTCATATAAAACCCTCATAAAACCATGTAGAACAAAGTCATGCATCAGAACTACACTATGTTCATCACATTACAAAAATGAATGCAGGCCCATCCCTCTAAATGTTCCAAGATTCGTATATTCTCATAATCCCTAACCCCTAGAACCCTCCATTTTATTTCTTCAGTGCTTCAACTCTCTTCTCCCGTTCTCGTATTCTATCGGGAACTTGTATTTACAACCTTAGCAACCATTGCCATGCCTTTCAGAAGTTATAGATCTATTGCCAAGTGTCGAAGTGGTCCTCTATGGGAGTATGCCTTCTCAGATCCGATCTCTCCACTCTTTATAATGATTCTCTTCTGGAACCTTCCATCGCATGCCTAGAATATTCTATTATTTATCCTACAGTTGTGTTGGCACCTTATCCACAAGGGTCACACTTTTCTCATACGCTACCTAGGACCTTGAATGTGACTAAGTCCAAAACCTATCTTACCTTGCATGCGTGCACTGTATGTTTTGAAAAATAATGATAGAACTCTTCCCGGAACGCATTCAACCCTGTTCAATTCTTCAACTAGGTCCAACGTGCCCGCGTTCCTTCTTGTACTTAGCTTATATTCTAGGGCCCAACGTCACCCCACACTACACTTGTTCTCTGTCCTCAAAAACACTCTAAACTAATAAATTGTTAAAACATGTAAAATGCACATAGAATCAAATAAATGCATGGTATTTCAAAGAAATTTTAATTAATTTTTTAATAAAATATTATAGTGGGAATTAATAACATTAAAAACTCTAATATGATGAGATGGATCTCCTCTTTAATCAAAAAATTCAAATTTTAAAGAAGAAACTCCCAACGGAAAGGGATATGCAACTCCATCACAATCTAAAAGAGTTATAAGAACGAACATTATTATAAATGACCCTAATTTATGTCTTTTGAAATACTTGAGAACAAATTAATGAGTTTAGAATTTACACATTATTTTCATAATAATAGTCATGTAAAAAGTTGGTAAAGAAGTAGAAAAAAATAATTATAATAGTTTTCAAGAGAATAATTAATACAAAAAATCATAAGAAAAAAATGTTGAAATTAGACGTGCATTATGAGTAATATATTATTAAAGCATATTAGAAGTAGTTTCATTGGAAATCTTAGATGCGCGTGGAGGAATGTGGAAAGAAATAGCAACACGTGAAATTGAAAGATTTGGTAGTCATTTTTATGCCCTTACACCAATAGTCTAATCCCATGTGCGCTGACCTATCACCCAGAGGGTGTTGGGTGCTCAACCGAGGCACGCGCAGGTGTCAAGTCTCTCCTTTATGTGAATCTTGTGTGAATGCATAATCTTATGACAGATATTCAAATGCAGAAGGAAAAAAAAGAACTATACAACATTCTAAGAACCTAGAACGAGTTGTCATCTCCTTGCATCCAAAAAATAGAAATAACAAGCAACATATGGAAATGATTCATACAGAAAGGACATACATAAGTATTATACTCTTGAACCCATATATTATTCATAACAGAGCCTTATATTCATATTAACAGATATAATAACCACATTACATCCCTTGAGGTCATAACAGACACTCATATAACCATGTAGAACAAAGTCATGCATCCTAACTACACTATGTTCATCACATTACAAAAATGAATGCAGGACCATCCCTCTAAATGTACCATGAATCCTATATTCTCCTAATCCCTAACCTCTAGAACCATCCATTTTATTTTTTCAGTGCTTCACCTCTCTTCTCCTGTACTTTTCTTCTATAGGGTGCTTGTATTTATAACCTTAGCAACCACCGCCATGCCTTTCACAAGTTATACATTAGTTACCAAGTGTCAAAGTGGTCCTCTATTGGAGAATGTCTTCTCAGATCCGAGCTCTCCACTCTTTACAATGATTCTCTTCTGGAACCTTCCATCTCATGCTTAGAATATTCCATTATAGATCCTACGGTCGCCAGGTTGGCATCTTATCCACAAGGGTCATGCTTTTCTCGTGTGCTACCTGGGACACTGAATGTGACTAAGTCCAAAACCTATCCTTCCTTACTTGCGCGTGCTGTATGTTCTGTAAAACATTGCTATAACCCTTCCCTACGCACCTTCAACCTTGTGCCCTTCTTCAACTAGGTCTCGCGTGCCCATATGCCTTATTGTATTTAGCTTATGTTCTAGGGCCCAACATCACCCCACACTACTCTTGTTCTCTCTCCTCGACAACACTCTAAACTAATACATTGTATAAGCATGTAAAAATGCACAAAGAATCAAATAAATGCATGGTATTTCAAAAATATTTGAATTAATTTTTTAATAATATATTATAGTGGGAATTAAAAAAAACACTAAAAACTCTAATATGATGAGATGGATCTCCTCTTTAATCAAAAAATTCAAATTTCAAAGAAGGAACTCCCAACGGAAAGAGATATGCAACTCCATCACAATCTAAAAAAGTTATAAGAATTAACATTATTATAAATGACCCGAATCTATGTCTTTTGAAAGACTTGAGAACAAATTAATGAGTTTGCAATTTGCACATTATTTTCATAATAATAGTCATGTAAAAGGTTGGTAAAGAAGTAGAAAAAAATAATTATAATAGTTTGAAAGAGAATAATTAATACAAAAAATCATAAGCAAAAAATGAAGAAATTAGATGGGCATTATGAGTAATAGATTGTTAAAGCATATTAGAAGTAATTTCATTGGAAATCTTCGATGCATGTGGAGGAATATGGAAAGAAATAGGAACGTGTGAAATTGAAAGATTTACAAAAATATTAAGAATGTTCAAAAGACAAGAAGCATTATTGGAAACAAGATAAGTTTAAGAAAAAATTAATTTATAAACAAATTTAAAAATGACTGCAAACATGTCACATAATGAAATATATTGCAATTTATAGGGATTTTATCTACATTATAAGTAACTATGTATCCATTATTTACCTTTTACAAAATCTTTAAGACTATCTCTATATAATTTGGCCTCTATAAGTTTTTCATACACTTTATTTTAAGACATTCATCAATATAAAAATCTCCTTAGGGATTTCTATAGCATAATCTATAAAAAAATTTAAGGTTTTTAGCCCTTTCTTCTTTATCTAAGTAAGTTTTTTTGTCATCTATTTCATATACATTATCAGTTTTGAGTCATTCATTATATTATCACTTAAAGAAACATTTTCATTTGTAATAAAAGGAATACTAATAATTTTGGATTTCATTCTTATTTTTAAATAAAATATAAAATTAACCAAACGATTTTTAAGAAAATCAACGAATTCAATATTGATCATCCTCTCAGTCTTTCTAATCAAATATTTAAGTTTAATTAATTTTGAAATGAAATAAAAAAGAATATGGTCATTGGATCTAAATGAAAACAATAAAAATCATAAAAAAATAAACAATTCATATATACCAATGTTTGATTTAATATTATCAACCAAATATATAATGCCTTATGACAGTAAAGAAATCATTCCCTGCAAATTTTAACTGTTCAAGAAACATAACACAAAACACCTTATTTATTCAAACCACCAATTATATATAAAAATAATACTAGAGAAAACAACAACCATAAATACACTATTTATTCTAACATGTATATAAGACAAGATGTTTCTAAAAATAAAGCAAAATTATATATTTTTATAGAAATGTTAACTCAAATAAATAAATAAAAACTTTTAAAAGATTCAACTAAAATTGAAAATCTTTAAATAATTAAACATTTTAGAAATCCTATAAACCTTTCGATCTAATGGATTGCAATAAAAAACCATACCATTTCATTCATTTAAGAAAAAACAAGTGTCGAATTGTTATCATTTCCAAAAAAAATATTCTATGTAACATTAATTGCCATAAATTGTCTCAAATATTTGAAAATAGGCACGATAACATCCCAACAATTTTCTTTCCAAATCATAGTTTTAACTATTTTCATGGTGAATGAAAAAATGCTTAAGATTAAAGAGCCTCACTATTAAACTATCTAGTGCCCACAAAATCCTGTTTCCAAATCTACTATTAAACTACCAAATAGAGAGGGATGTGCTATTTTTACTTCAATGAAAAACACCAACAGTTAAAATGCCAGTAAAAATTGATCCCGGGAAAATATCGAACAATTCTGGCGTGAAAAGGGCTCCACTTCCACTATCCTTAGTCTTGTTAACATATTTAGGAGTAGGTAACATCTACACCATAGGTCCATCTCACGTGAATGGAAATGGCAAGGGAAATAATGGAAAGTATAAGGGAGGAGGGATATCATGATATATTGGTAGAGGTGGCCTTGAACCATGTCCCAAACCTAGCCTCAAAACGAACCTCAAACACGATGTTTAGGATCAGCCCCTTGAACCATGTCCCAAACCTAGCCTCAAAACGAACCTCAAACACGAGAGACCAAATACATCAAAACACAAATAATATATTAATATTTTTTTAACAAATGTAGCCTTAAGTGGCATGCAAATTGTATTCTTACCTCTAGAATATGTATTGGCTGAAGGTGGAAACTCTAAAGATGGATTATTTACACACCATACATGAAAAGAAAACAAACATAAAGAAAATTAAATCCTAAAGTAGACAAGGCCATCTTGAACACTAGTTCATTGGAAAGAACATCAAACAGTCCATCACTTGCCAGAATCATACATTCATCTTCGTCTCTTAGGTCCGTTAACGTCACCTCTGGATCCGATATGACGTATGGCTTCACGTATTTGTCACGTGAATGCAAATTTAATGAGATTTTAGATTTTAAGGAGATTTTGCATTTTGTGAGAAAAAATAGATTTATGTTAAGGTTAAGCCTGAATTGGAGATACACCATTTTTCATTCCAGAAATTATATGATTGACATACATTAAACCAAAATTTTACATATTTGAGGCACAAAAATCTTGAAAATCAGCACATTTGAGACATAGAAAGCATAAAAATTTTATATTTGAGAGACACAAGGCCAAAAAGTTTACAGATATAAAGAAAATTTAGCCTAAAAATTTGACTATTTGACGCAAATTTAACCATAAAAATTGATGATTTGACACAAATTTAACCAAAACATTTACAGATTTGAGGCACTCTAAGCAAAAATAATCCATATTTACATATTTCTAGATCCAAATTTGCATATGTAAGGTACTTTTAGCCAAAAATAGTGCAAATAGTACATTCGTGGTTATTTTTACTAGAAGCCTTTATTAAGATATGGACATGTAAAAGGAAAAGGGGAATAGAATAGAAATTTCTACTTACCTATGGCTCTAGACATAGCGAAACAACCAAATACTCGCGAGCCCGTTCCAGAAAATAACATTGTTCCATAAAATAACACGAACTCCCACGGATTCGATTCGTGAGGCAGAGAGAAAAGTTATCCATTCTAAAATGAAGGATCTTGATCTCAATTACTTGTTAATCTTGATTTTTTCTTCTGTGAAAAAATTTATTAGCTTTAAAGAGATGTAAATATGGAAGTTTCTGAAATCATGGTTGTAGTGCCCACTCCTCTTCGACACTATTTCATTTTGATGTTGTTACTATTGGACTGATACTTATACATTTGAGTATTATATTTTGATCAGTATATTGTGGACTATGTAGATATTTAGACTATTGACATTATGTGGTTTAACATTTTTATTATGATGCACTAGATGGTGATGATAGATAGTTATATATGTTGAGTTGCGATATTTTGATTTTTGTACTAACATGTCATAATTTGGATGCATAACCTATGTTGGATGTTTTGAGTAGAATTTTGATTTTATGGATGCCGAAATCGAATTAATTGTAATATGTTATATGATAGAATTTCTAATATTGAATGATGATTATTTATTTTATATGTATATATATATATATATATATATATATATATATATATAATATATATTGTCTTGATGTTGTTAATATGGCCAAAAGACCATAGAGGTATTTTGTTTATGTTGTAGGACATTTTATCACATACATCGAAAGGGGATAGGGGACCAACCACGAAGGATGTTGGGTGTTGAGAAACATGGCCAAAATTTGACAACTTATGTAATGTTATAGTGTGGTGTTTTTGCAAGTCTAGTTAGGAGGTTTCCCATGGGGGTGACCTCACATGTTGTGGCCATAGGATGAAATGTTTTCCCTTTTCTTTTAATTTTTGTATGTGTTTTATTTGTATTAATTTTGGAAATTTTTCTCACTTTATTAACAATTATAATTGTTTCTTAATTAACTAATCCAACTTAATTTATTAACTAAAATTAAGATGTGACTATTGGATAATTAAGAGGGTAGATAGTCCTTGAAATCTTGTGAATGTAAGTGATATTTATGTTGGTTTGTGTGTGATGTACTCCACCTCAACTTGTAAATTTGGATTTTGACTTGGGAGGACTTTTTGGAGCCTTGTGGGACAAGCTTGTCACATGCCTCTCAAAATTTACCCAAAGACCCTACCTATGATACGGGGAGTTTATTTTTGATTTATTTATCCTTTTTGAAGTGTAAACGAGTGAAAATAATTGCACTTTCCTATTTACATCAATTAATTTTATCCTTAGAAGGCATGATATGCAAGTTTGAGTGCCTTTTGGGTTGTCATAGTCTTACAAGTTCATTTATTGTCTTGGGCATGATGTTTTGACTTGATTGTGGGAATGGAGGAATGATGAAGTGGCATCCTAGATGAATCCACCTCATCATCCTCACATTCCATTTATATTTAAAGATGGAATTTGATGGAATGGGGGTTACTTGTTCATTTTCTTTCTTTTGCATTTTTCAAATTGGGAGCTTGTTGGAGTTTCTTTTGGAAATTTTCTTAGCTTGTAGGTGTGAAAGACTTATGGAGTGAAGTTTTCTTGGAATCTTAATGGAGAGGTAGGATCTCCATCCTTGTATTTTTCTTATTTAGTTTGTATATGTGAAAATGGTGCATGTTTAATATAGTATGAGTTTTGTGAATGTTCTTTTGTGTGGTTCGGTAGTATGCCTTTAGTTGGGTTTGGAAGATGGACTTATGAGACCATTAGGGAGGGAAAATGGAGTTTGTGAGGCATGCATTTTGTGCAAGTCTGATTGGGAGTTTCATCTATGGGGAGTGAAAATGAAATCATGGTCATATTGTTGAATACTTGAAAGGGAGAGATAATAATAGTGTTGTTTGTGTTGTGCACTTAGAGGCTTATGGTGAAACTCCCACTTCCCTTGGGATGAAAAAGGAGGTGGTTTTCCAAAGTATTTTCTCCACTTGGTTTGATATCTGTAGTGCCCACTTCTCTTTGACACCTTTTGATATTGATCATGGCATTGTAGACTATATCATGGACATTATTATAGTGTTGATTTAGTATGATGTTAGATGCTCGATCATGGATTATTGTTGACTTTGATTCTTATATGATGCATGATGATTCTTAGAGACATTTATATATTGATGTTGATATACTGTTTGACATGGTTATTATCAGAGCGTAGGTTCATGCTCTCGAACCTATGGGCCAGATTGGTGTTATATGATGATGTTGCATGGTGGTGGTGGTGTTACATGATGATACTACATGATGACTATGATGTTGCATGATGGTGGTAGATATTGGAAGAGTAATGTGCTTTAAACGTGATGTGATTATTGTCGTAATTGTGATATTGTGAACGCACGTGATGTGTATGTCACTTGTGCGTATTTGTGATCATGTTGATATGTTAGGGATGGGAGTATTCTCTCTCCTTCTTGTGGATTCTATGAAGAGTTCACGTGTGAATTATTGTTTGTGATGTGTGAAAAGAATTCTAATGTGGATGACGTAGTGTTGGAGCATTGTGGCATATTGTGATATGTGGGTGTATCAATGTGTTGTATGACTAGATTGATGTTAAAAGAAATGAGTTGTATCATGATGTTTTTACCATGTTTTGAAGAAATGTGTGTACCACCTTGTTATGTAGCAATGGATGTTATGTTGAGATGTACTATGTTCATCGTATGTATGACTGTGCAAATATGTAATGCTTCATGTTGTGATTTTGGGTCATATGGTGAGTGTATGAACCCTATCGTATGGTGATTGCACTTTGGGTGCAGAATGTGGTAAAGTGATGTGTTACACTCAGTGAATGTATGATTGTGATCTACCCTGTATACATACCATACATGAGACGTTATGGTAGTTATGTGCGTGCCACCATTATGTTAGTGATGTTGTTACATGTTATGTTGTGAACCTTACGCTAACCGATCCTGAGGGAAATCGGTAGAAGTGTATGTTGAGAGTGAGGAATGGTGTACCATGGGTCAATAACTCTAGTCAAAACTTGGTTTAGTAGATAACCTGTGATTCTTTCCTCTCTCCCTATGTGGTTGTATGTATGCAACCTAAGTGCAAACTATGACTATGTTTAGCCTTGTCGAAGTGGTGGTGGGATGATTCAGATGGAGGTGATGACAGTTGTATTATTGATATGTATTTTACGAGCTGAGGCTCGATGTTCTGAGTGCTAGCAACTCGTTGAGTACCCCTTGGTGGCTAGATAAGGCCACACAGTTATCGTAATGTGACATTATTATAAGTTGATTTTATTCGTAAATTGAGCTTTTTACTTTATTTTGTAAGGACCAGCAACTTTTCTTGATTGCAATGCTTTACAATTTTGGGCATTTCCTTGGTTTGTGGCACTAACATGGGGATTTTGATACTAACTATGGCTATTTGGCCATTTATTTTAGCTTGATTTGGGGTCTTCTTTTAAATTTGGAATTTTTACCGCCTTGCCCAAGGCTTGTACTTTGCCACTTGGCACTTTGATTGGATTGTTGTGCTGGTTCTATTGTCGTGATGTGTGGAATAGGGTCATGGGATGCACCATGGAATGGTTGGACCTATGGACCCGCTTTCGTTGTATGGGGGTACGCCCCAAGGAGTACATATAACTAGCGGGTTGTTGAACCATGCGTTATTATGTCACTTGGGTTAGGAGTGTTCGAACTCTATGTGTCTTAGAACATAGGGTCAACCGGCCTCCTTGAGGGAGGCATAAGAGACTTGAGGGAGGCATAAGAGTTTGAGGGAGGAAAAAGAGTTTGAGGGAGGCATAAGAGTTTGAGGGAGGCATAAGAGACTTGAGGGAGGCATAAGAGTTGGAGGGAGGCATAAGAGACTTGAGGGAGGCATAAGAGTTTGAGGGAGGCATAAGAGTTTGGGGGAGGCATAAGAGACTTGAGGGAGGCATAAGAGTTTGAGGGAGGCTTATGATATTTGTCTGTATGGTTGATGTTTCAGGATATATGTTGAGTTATTGTGATGTTTGGTAGTGGTATTTTGATGTATGTGTTACTCATGTCAGATGGATATGTGTTGTGATGTTGTGGATATGTCATTGATTCCCTTGTGGACACTATGTACCTGTAGTATTTGTTTGGTGTTATGTGAATTTTTTTTTTCATTGATGCAAATTGAGGAAATGTCTGGTGGATTGTAGTACTCTTTTGTTTGAGTATTTTATATGTCAGTCATAGATGTGTGACGAGTACTATGTTATGTGGACTGTGCCTATTCCATTCCGTATTTGAGTAACCCTTTTGTGGTGTAATACAGTCATGAAGTATATACTTGTGTGCTTGTGAATCTGTAGGGTCTTAGTGAACCTGATAGGGTGTTGTGTTAGCAGTTCATGTTGGGCACCCAGAATAAGGAATAAATCAAAACTCTTCAATGATGATATTTTAAAAGAAACTAAAACTAGAAATAATGCTAATGGAAAGAGACTAATGAAAATGATAAATAAGAGGGAACTGCCAATCTTCACAGAACATTGAAAGTTAAAATTTCTACCAAATGTTCCTAAGGCTACCCTATGGCTGTGATTTAATCAACTAAAACTTTAAACCATAGGGTGTAATGTCTCCTCTACCTGTCCTTGGTTGCAAATCATTTCCTTTCCTCTGTGTAATGTCGCATCAAGGACGATGCTTTCTTAAGGGGAGGAGAATGTAATGCCTTGTTGCAATTGTTTACTCCTGGCAAGCGGCCTGTCCCCAAAGCGATGGGGCTCCAAAAATAAGATAAAACAAAATTTATCATCCTTGTGCCATGGTTAGCTGGCGGTTAGGAGGCAATCTTGTACTTCCTTAAAGAATTTTAATTCCTGTTTGGCGTGAGACAGTGGAGAGTCGGTGGAGTGGTTGAAGCGCCCATCCTCCTTTGGTGGCCGTACCTATTATTTATTTTGCAAATTTTGTTGACTCCATCTGCTATCACGTGGTCTACCTGTCTGTTTCTTGCCCAAAACCACGAATGCTTGTTTTGCAGGCTCCATCAAATGCTGAAACAGATGAATTGCTGACAGTGTGTTCTGGATAGTGGAATTCATTAATGGTGAAATGAAGGTCTATCGCCCTGACACAGGCAAGTGGCAGGTGGTGGATCCTCTTCGCCTCCATACACAGCAGGTTCAGTGGAGCGTCCTGAACGTTAAAGGCCTCTCCTGGGACATCGTGACCGTGCATGGCCCTCAATTTGAGCGATATGCAGTAGCTACAGTTAGAGAAGAAGTGTTATTTCAAAAATCAATTCCAGAGAGAGATAAGTGAGACCGCTGTTATCCAGGAGAATGAACATTTAGGAGACCGTATGTTGACGCTCTAATGAAGAGGACTTGTGCTATAAGACGTATGAGAACTATAGCTGAAGAGATATCTCATACAGTACTCTTGCATCTGTTTCATATCAGAGATATTCACGGTTGTGCTGCACAAGTGCACTTGACATTGAGCTTGTGAAGGTATTGAAGCTTTCGCACTCTCCCCGTAGGATGTCTGATATTTTAGAAAATTCTGGAGTCGGATAGTCCTGAATACAATTTAAGAGCTGCACCACTAGAAATGTGGAAATGATCGTTTTTGTTGAGATCTGTCCAAGGGAGTCAACGCTTGGAATAGCAAGTGTGGATCGTAAGGAAGCCATCATATACCTTGTCTACTCCATGATCAATTTGGTCGTGTAGGAATGACGAGAGTGAGAAAATATTTGCACAGTGTCGCACAAGAAAAGATCTTGCAGAGTTGCTGAACTTCCCGTCTTGCAAAAGATGCACAGGTAGCAGTGAATTACAAAAGGATGCCGGTGAACATACACTGAGAATTTGCTCTTTCTAGAAGGCTATCTGAGTGATAGTGAGAAGTGCTGTAGCAGATCCTTAGATGCTAATGATTTCCGATTTACAAGTACGGATTCGGCCTACCTGTCTGATGCTGCTTGGCTTGTTTACGATGTAACCCATGCACAGAGGTACTCTCATAGATGATCTGTTTCACAGTCAGAGTATGCGCACTGAAAGGAATGCTCAAATAGCTAGTAGATTGAACAGGTTTTTTGTTAAGGTAGCTGGATGTCTGGAGTGCAGTAGAGTTTTGGCTTTACTGTCCTGATCAGTAAAAGATACTCACCTAGGTGAAGAAGGTGACAATTTGAAACTTGTCCACTGCCATCTAGCAACCATTGATGGGTATTGTGAAGGTGCTGCAATTATGCTAGAAGTATTGACATGTGTTTCTGGTTCGGCATTGCTTTAAGAGGGAGCCTGGTTTGCGATACAATTCTGTAGGCAACGCAGATGGTGCAGCTGGACAGAGTCAGGTCAGTTGTTCTGTCACACATGGGGTAATGCAACAGTTGGTGCTTGAGGACTTTAGTCATAAGGATTGTATACAACCATTAAGTAAGGCCGTAATGGAAGAATTCTTTGAAGATGTCTGTTGTACATCAGTCACCAATCTATACGTTGGGGTCTAAGATTTTGTACTCCTTGATCTATGTGGAAGAAATTCTGTTGGACAATTAATGCACAGTCGTTCAAGCTCTGAGGTGAAGGACACATTGCACAGGGATATTTTAGATGCTTGTCCCTCAGACTTCTGATGAATGGAATGAAGCCCAGTTTAGTCAGCCATCACTATGGAATTGATGTTCCTTTCAGTAGCCAGGAGCGTGAAGTAATCATTATGTCTTGTGACATCCTTCCATAGGTTCTTCTCAATACACTCAACTCGAGAAAGCTCTTGCCTGAAAATACTTGAGATTTGTGTTAGCACGTATAGGTGTGCATCTGAGACTTGGTTCTACGAATTCCACATAGAATGTTAAAAACATACCCAAGGAAAGCAGATAGTTAATGGCAAAGGAAGCATGCCGAGTCATTTTCGAGGGTAGGAACAAGCGGTTGAACTAGTTTTGATTCGCATAATAAAAGCTGATTGGCTGAATAGTCATAGGTCCTCGAAGCGTGAATGTAGATCGCTTATGAACTATGTGCTACCAGCAGCATTCAAATACCATGGGGTTGTTTGTGTGACCCATGCGGAGTTGTCGACCTGTTTGCTGGTGCTAGAAACAGCTCGCAAAGCATATTTCTAAGTTAAGGGCTAATTAGTTATTAAACAATCAGTGAATAGCGAAATATTTTCCTTGACCATATGCATGTGCCCAAGTGCCATTGCAATGTATTCGGACATATCTCCTTCTATTACTGTCTGAATTGTATGTTCTTCTATTTTACCTTTTATCGATTGATAGTATGGGGTTGAAAGGATGCTTTTGCTTTTTTCCTTGCTCCTCTGAATGTTGTATTGCTCTCATGGCCTTAGAAGTTGTCACCTTTTTGTTTCATAGCATATTAATTATTTCATCTGGATTGAAGTTGCGAAGTAGGTTCCCTCGAGTGAACAGGAAAGCTTTGTTTATGTATTTTACTGCAATGTCTAATCATGGATGGTAAGTTTACGAATGAAGCTATCTGAAACCGATCTATCCCCAATCCTAGCAATTCCAGTTTTGTCCTTGGCATTATTTTTTTTTCGCAAGTTGCTTTATGACTAACCTTAATGCATTCTATTCTAAAGTACGAGGTGGTAGTGAGGTGAGCAATGCGAAAGGACTAGCCAGTTAAATCTTTTTGGTATCTAAAACTATCCAGTTATAGACAGGTTTGTGTGTAAATTGTTTTTCCGTGTCAGCACGTTTAGTACTCTTATACTATGTCTCATGCTATTGTTTCTAGGATGTTAAGGCCAGTCGTGAGGAGTACCTTGAGTAGACCTCGTGGAAGTTGGAGAAACAGGCAAGTATTTCTCAACTGAGCTGGAGGGTTCATATGTTGAATTAGTACCTCGTTGACACTAAAATAGGATTGTGAAATCGTAATTCCACTTTTCCTCAGAATTTTTGTCTAGTTGGATGCTCATTGGGAGATTTCACTGACCTAAACCTTGTTTCATTATTGTTTTAGCTTGTTATGTTGACAGCTATTACGGTCAGAAAGGATTGTGTCGATTCACTTATTTTTGAATGCACATAATTACCCTAATAGTTTGTGATGGAAATTTCGAATTAAATGTGATTAACCTTCGGGAAAAACTCAGCTTTCATTTGATAATTCTTATGGATTCATAGCGGAAGGTTTTGTTTTGATAATGTCACTTGTGAAGTTATGTTTGTATCTTTGTGTGACGGTTGACTGTGTTGACCAAGGGTTGCCGTAAAATATGGTTGTTTCGGGACTCAGTGGATAATTTATTTTAAATTAAGTCCAAACATTAGAACTGTCAGTGGAAGGGTTTGCAAACCTTTAGTGTTATAAAAATCTGTTGATGACATTATTGTATACCTCTTGTTGGAAGAAACCCCCCCTTCTTCTCTCGCCGTGTTTCCTACTAGCCTGTTGTAGACTTTGACCCTTCCTGGATGATTGGTAATTTATCTCTTCTTGTAGTTAATGGTCAAAACTAGTATACTTTGCCTTCACTTCGAAAGTTATTATGTTGTGTGTATACTCTAATTGATTTCCGGTTTGAAACTCATTTATACATGACTTTTGTGTTAAAATTTTGGAACCCGTGTTTCCCCCCCTTTTCTTGGGCCGATCAACAGTCTTGTTAACAAGGAATTTTAGAATTATATTATTTTAGCCTATGCGTTTGGTATCTTTGATAAAATTCTAGATGATGGTATTGGGTGTATCAAATCTCAATCTTGTAATTATTGTTTAATTACTTACTTGATGGGAATTATGTTTCTGCTAGATTGCTTGTTTTCTCCTTATAGGGCCAAGGGCCATTCTCATGTGATTGTTACTTTTGTTGCATTTGCTCCTGAATGAAGTACAAGGTCTTCTCCTTCTTTGATTGACATGTTATAGACCTTATTATAACTTGATGTGCTCGTAGTGTTTAGAGGTTTGACCCAAATTCTTGTAATAAAGTGCTTCTTTTCATGATATTGTTAGATAATAGTTATGGTGGTTTTGTGTAGCCTTATCTTGCTCAGTTCTCGTGAACTGACTCTTGTAGAAAATTTTCTGCAGATGGATTTTGCGTGTAGATGAGGGATAGATTTGTAGACTTTTGTCATCAACCTCAGTTGAGAAGTTCCTTTGCTCAAATTTTTTTTATGTTGTTCAATTGTTGCTAACGTCCAGTGGAAAGTTTAAAAGAGGATTAATGTCTTAGTATAATGTATTGTGGACTTGTCATCTGAACTTTGGAAACCTTGTATTGTTTGACCATCATTGAAATTATAAGAAAATTTGGTTATTGTTGTTGAGTGACTTGTGGAGTATTAGTACTTTAAGAATTGATGTAATCTTGTTTTGTTCTTGTAAATGAGTGTTGCTACAACCTTGCCTTGAGAATAAATTTTGAGTTAAACCTGGACATGACTTAGTAATAAAATGTCATAAGTAAACGAACATGGGATTGTTAATACTTCTGGAAGTTAAATTAAAATTTGTATTCCAATAAAATAACATAGGGGTCACCAACTTGAGAGCAGGAAATTCTTAAAGTAAACAAGGGAAAGACTATCATTGCAAGTAAACCTTATAACACGATAACCCTAACTCCTCTAGTGAACATTACGCCTTTCACGGTAAAATTCCTAAAATGATCCCTAAGGTGAAATGAATGGTTAATTGTTAGAGGATAATAAGATTTAATAAACAGGAGAAAACAATTTTAAAACCACACAATCTATCTCTCAACCATTTGGAAAGTAAATTCTTTTACTCCTTGATCATACTTTTAGCGAAGCCTAAGTAAAGTTGTTGTTAAATCTGGTTAAGAGCCCTAGCTTCAATCTAATACTGGATAATAACTAATGAGGTCCTAAAAATGTTTCATCTCGACCTTCTCCCCCTAACCCTTTTTCAAGGCACCTTATATCTCTTCTCTTAAGTGTGTTGAACTTAAAACCATGCTTATGTCTTGTGGGCAAGAACGAAACTTAGTAGTGGATTAGTAGTATTAGTGGTGAGCAGATGGCCTTGTGGAATTGAAATTCTCCTTTTTCTTGATAAAAGAATTAAGCAAATAAAGGTCATAATAGAGAAGATTTAAAGATAATTACTCTGTGTAAAAAGAATAAATTTAACTTGGTAAGATGAATTGTATGAATCATATCCTGAGTCTCCTTGAAAACGTAAGCTAAGAATTGCAAGATGTCCTTTTAAAATAAATAACCCTCAAGAATATCTCCTTGTGGTTGGCCCTAACTGTAAGTGTGTTATGTGATTGGACTTCTATGTTGTCTTGTCAAAAAGAAAAGTAAATTGTCCTTGATATGTGTGAACGTTTCCGTGCTGCCTTTATGGCCATCCTTGTATCAAGTTGTTCACAGTGTTAGTTGTATCCTTAGTGACGACATGTTGCATCATGTTATGTGTCAAGCAAGTCAAAAAAAAAATTATCCTGTATTTCACATGCGTTGTATGTGTTTGTGATTATTCGGGTCATTACAGTAATACTCTCACACACATACATATGGATCTTGTGATAATTGAATACTTTGATTAGACCTAGAAAATAAAAATTGGTTTAAAATTGATGATGATATAGTTGTTAATGAAATTGTAAGTGACACTGTTGATTATCTTGATGATTGTTGTGATTTACATATATATTGATGATCTTGAAATTATATTTATATCATTTGGATGTTCTGATATGGCCACGAGGCCAGAGGAGGTATTCATGTCGTGCAGGTTTAAATATCACAACAAACATCGGGGGATTGGAAACCAACCACATTGGAATTATAGATGAATTCAACAAGGTCACCATGGTAACTTGTATTTTTTTGTGTGTGTTTGTATGTGTTAGGGATTCCCATGGGGGGGGGGGGGGGGGGGAATCACCTTTAAATGTGACCAAGAGGCTATGTGTATTTATTTATTGGTCCCTTTGTTTATGTTTTCATGTGTTTATTTTGTGGTGCATTGACCCTTTCATCATTCCTTAAATGGTGTGTAATGTTGTGAGTAATCATTTTGTTAAATTAATTAAGTAAAGCATGTCATAAGAAACTAATTAATAGAGTTTTTGGACTTGATTTAAAGTGTTGTAAGAGATATGTAATTAAAATTTTGAGTGTGAAAAACTTCATCTCTTTGGAAATTCGATTTTTTCCTTGAAGGTTGATTTTGGAGGCTTGTGGGACAAGTTAAATTTGTCCCATACCTCTTAAACTCATTTATCAACCATACCTATGGTTGGAGGGTTGATTTTAGAATTTTATATTGCATTTATGTAAGTCAAATTGTAATTTTTAATTTCACTTCTCTTACATGGTTTAATTTTAGTTCTTTGGGGTGTGGGTTTAATGTAGCCAAATTATGAACAAACCAGATATACTGCAAATAATATGAACTCCAAAAGAAATTAGATCTCATTATTTTTTATTGAATAATGAATTTAAATGTTTCCTAAATAGGAAAACAACTCCCAGCTCGAGTTGCCAAGTAAACTCTAGCTAACTTTAACTAAATCTACTCTAGGTGGCAGAAATTACTATTTCTAGCAGTTTACTAGAACTTGTTATTCTTAGTAAGTTCGCATGCTTATTCCTACGGACACAGAAATTTCCATGCATCTTCTACATCCCTAAATTATATGAATTTCCAAATTTCTAACTCATAATGCAACTAATATACTAAAATTAACTAAAGCCCGAAAATAGGAAAAAACTGATCTATAACTTAAATCCTAATTTTTCGGCCTCAAGATGGCAGATTTAGGGCCCGAAAACATGTCAAAAACTTTCCTTAAATAATAGGTCTGGTTTCCTCTATGTTCATCTCATCAAAACACATGGTTTCAAAAAAAAATGGACTCAAACAGACACCCAGAGCTCAAGTTATGACATTGTCAAGTTCCTGCTAATTCTGGCGCATCATTCTCCCCTGCTTGAAAAACACATAGCTTCTACAACTTGTCTTCTTCAAAATGCTTCCATTTATCTGCATCCAACTTCTTAATCTCCCACTCCATGACTAATGTATTTTCCTATTGTTCCAATCCTTTCCAATGTACCAAATATTTGTTGTATTTCCCATGTCGCGTGTCTATTGTTTTCTTATCTAGAATCTGATCCACTTCTTCTTTCTTCTTCACCGGAACCTTCTGCCTCCAATCTAAGACTTCATCAATAACATCCCCTTCTACACCATCCCCATGAAAAGAATACAAATTTGAAAATGGATTAAACACTAGAGAAATATCAAAATTCGCTGACAATTCTACCTCATAAGCATTATCGTTTATTTTTTTCACGATTTTACAGGGACCAATCTTCTTGTACTTCAGCTTGTTATAGGTTCCTCTTCGAAACCTTTCCTTCTAAAAATATACCATAACCAACTCATCAACTGTAAATACCTTTCTCCATCTGTGCACATCTACTATTTCCTTAAACTTATCATTACTATTATGCAACTTCTTCCGCACTTCTTCCTGCAATTGTTGTATATGTTCAGAAAATGCTTTTGCATCATCATTGAGTCTGTCATCAACTGGTAGCTGTACTAAATCTAACACCTCATTTAGATTACTCCCATACATAATTGAAAATGGAGACTTTCCTGTGGATATATTTATGGAACTATTGTATGCAAACTTAGCTTGTGGTAATGCTAAGTCCCATTGTTTCGGCTTTTCCCCAAATAATGCACCTTAACAGGTTTCCCAAACTCTGATTTACCACCTCTATTTTCCCATTAGTCTTTGGATGATAGGCACTGTTGAACTATAGTTGAGTTCCAAATTTCTTCCATAAAGTCTGCCAGAAGTGACTTAAGAACCTTGTGTCCCTATCTGAAGTAATGGTTTTTGGAACACCATGCAAACAAACAACTTCTCTGAAAAACAAATCTGCTACACCTGTCACATCTCTTGTTTTCTTGTATGCAATAAAATGAACCATCTTAGAAAACCTATCAACAACCAAAAATATTGAGTCATTCCCTGATTTTGTTTTTGGTAATCCCAAAACAAAGTCGATACTCAGATCTGTCCATGACCCTTTAGGAACAGGAAATGACATATACAACCCTGTATTCTATGCATGGCCTTTCGAGACTTGGTAAATTCGACATCTCTCCACATATCTTACCACATCTCTTTTCAGCTTTGGCCAATAGTATTTGTCTACTACCAAGGCTATCATCTTATCTTTACCAAAATGCCCAGCCAACCCTCCACTATGCAACTCTTTCACTATATTCTCTCTCATAGACCCAACTGGAATACATAGTTAGTTTCCCTTGAATAGGTAGCCATCTTGTAAAATATACTCATCCAGGACATCTCCTGCATTGTCTGACAAACGACTAATTAGTCTTTCAACAATAGCCTTGAAATCAGAATCAGAAGAATACAAACCCTTTATTGATTCAAAACCCACCACCTCATTTTCCATAGTGGTAAACAAAGTCACATGCCTACTCAATGCATCTGCAACTTGATTTTGTTTTCCGGATTTATGTTTTAGAGAAAAAGTATAACCCTGTAAAAATGATACCCACTTTGCATGCCTACTATTCAACTTCTTTTGGGTATTCACATACTTCAGGGATATGTGGTCTGTAAATAACACAAACTCCTTAGGCACTAAGTAATGCCTCCAATGCCTTAATGCTTGTACAATTGCATAAAATTCCACATCATAAGTAGAGTATTTCTTTCTTAACTCATTCAGTTTCTCACTAAAGAAAGCTACCGGCTTTCATCCTCGACTTAGAACAGCTCCAATACCCACATGTGAGGCGTCACAATCAACCTCAAACACTTTATAAAAATCTGGTAGTGCCATAATGGGTGCCTCTGTCACCTTCTTCTTCAAGAATTGAAAACTATCCTCAGCTACCTTTGTCCACAAAAACTCCCTTCCTTTTGTACAATCTGTTATAGGTGCTACAATACTGCTGATTTTTTTAATAAATTTTTTGTAAAATTTTGCTAGACCATGAAAGCTTCTTACATCTGTTATACTCCATGGAGTAGGCCATTCAATAATTTCCTTTATCTTTTTTGAGTCCATCTGCACCCCATCTACTGAAATAATAAAGCCCAAGAATACCAAACTCTCTTGCATGAATGTGCATTTCTTCATATTTGCACAAAGTTTCTATTTCATCAACACTTCAAATACCAACCTTAGATGCCTCAAATGTTCTTCTTTAGTTTTACTAAAGATCAAGATATCATCAAAATAAACCACAACAAACTTACCATTATACTCCCATAGCACGTCGTTCATCAATCTCATAAAAGTACTAGGTGCATTGGATAACCCGAATGACATCACCAACAACTAATATAATCCATTTCCTATCTTGAATGTTGTTTTCCACTCATCTCCTTCTCTGATCCGAATCTGATGATAACCACTTCAAAGATCAATCTTGGTGAAATACTTAGATCTAGCAAGCACATCCATCATATCATTAAGGCGGGGTATTGGGAACTGATACTTGATTGTAATTTTATTGATTACTTTTTTATACATGCACATTCTTCATGTTCCATCCTTCTTTGGTGTTAATAAAGTTGGTGTTGCACACGGACTCATGCTCTCCCTTACGACCCACTTTCACACGAGCTCTGTCACTTTCCTATTCAACTCTGCATGCAATGTCAGGCTCATCCTATAAGCCGCTTGATTTGGGAGTGAAGACCCCATAATCAAATCAATATGGTGTTGAATATCTCTTTTGGGTGGTAATCCATCTAGTAGTTCATCAAGAATAACATCCGAAAATTCTTCTATTAATTCTACTATTTCTATTGGTATTTGAGCACTTACAGGTTCATCCTTTTTTGTAACTAGTGCATAAAAAAAACTGGTTACCTTTGCCTCCTTCACAAATTCCTTTGCAGAAAGTATATTTTCAGCTTTCCCCTCTTCTTTAAGAGGTAGAAAAACTATTTTTGTGCCATCTTTCAAGAAAGTATAAGTATTCTTTCCCCCATCATGAATAAATTTCCTATCAAATTGCCATGGCCTTCCTTGCAGCATATGACATGCATCCATAGGAATAATGTCACACCAAATCTCATCCTTATAACTGTTCCTAATAGAAAAGGTTAATAAACATCTCTTATCAACAGTAACTTCATTATCCTTCTTAAACCATGCAATATGATAAGGGTCAGGATTCTTCTCACAATGCAAACCCAATTTATCGACCCTCTCATTTGAAACCATGTTCTCACAACTACCACCATCAATAATAACATTACATACCTTTCCTTCTGAAGTGCATCTTGTTCTGAAAATATTTGTATGCAGCCATGCATCCCCCTTGACCTCCTTTCTTGGAGCAATCATCATCCTCTTGATCATCAGAGTTTCTCCAACATCTTGTGGAATTTCTAGGTCTTGTTCATCTTCTACTTATTTAGCTTCAACAAGACTTACTCTTGGAGAATATCCATTCCTTTTGTCATGTGTATAAGTATGTGGACATTCAAAATCCCAATGCCCTTCTTCACCACATCTGTAACAAACAAATGGTCTTTGTGGAGCCTCCCATCCTCTATTGCCAGCATATCCTCTGCCCCTAGAAAATCCTCTACCTCTTTGTTGATTCTAGAAATCTTGTCTCGTATCCTCTTGCTTTTCCAATCCACGAGATGATTCTCCCCTACCTTGGCTGAAACTAGCTCATCCCCGAAAGGAAGATGATGCCCCCCTATTCATTTTAGGCAATCTCCTAAAAATTTGATGATTTTGTTTTTCCTCAGCCTTTAAGGCTAATTCATAGGTGTCCTCCATGCTTTTAATCCTATGCATACTTATCTCATCTTAAATAGAAAATTTTAATCCATTAACATACATTACAGCCATTTGTTCCTCAGATTATTCATTCTCTACATGAATGGACAACTTGTAGAACTCATCTGTGTATTCTTGCACTATTTGTAAGTTCTGTTTGAGATTTTGAAACCTCCTGTAAAGGGTTTGTGCATAATCCACAGGGAGAAATTTATCTTTCAGCTTCTTCTCCATCTTAATCCACGTCCTAATTCTTTCTTTCCCCTTTCTTGACCACTCTTTCTTTAGGTGATCCCACCATAACATAGCATGACCTTTCAATTTTGTGCATGTAAATTTTACCTTCTTTTCTTTTGACATAACCTTCCACCCAAAAAAAATTCCCATGCTAGTCAACCAATCTATCAACTGCTCTAGTTTTAGACTACCACCATACTCTGAAACATCAACTCTTATCCCATAATTCTTTCCTTCTAATGCTTGAAGAATCCTTTCTTCAAAATCTAATGGTGGTGCTTGCGTTTTTCTCCTCTTCACAAAATTCATTTTCATCTGTGTCATCTCCACCTTGATTTCTTCTTTAGGTTATCATTGCAACAAGTCCAGTAACTTGTCTCTGCATATCTTGCATATTTATATTCATCTGGAAAATACCACCTCCTCTTCCTCTTCCTCTTCCTACCATTTTGTTTAAAAAATACTTCGAACCAGCTCTGATACTAGATAATGTAGCCAAATTATGAACAAACCAGATATACTACAAATAATATGAACTCCAAAATAAAATAGCTCTCCCTCTTTGTTAATGAATAATGAATTACAATGTTTCCTAAATAGGAAAACAACTCCCAACTTGAGTTGTCAAGTAAACTCTAGTTAACTCTAACTAAATCTACTCTAGGTATCGGAAATTACTATTTTTAGCAGTTTACTAGAACATGCTATTCTTAGTAAGTTTGCATGCTTATTCCTACGAGCACAGAAATTGCCACACATCTTCTACATCCCTAAATTAGAGGAATTTATAAATTTCTAACTCATAATGCAACTAATAGACTAAAATTAACTAATGCCCAAAAATAGGAAAAAACTGAACTATAGCTTAAATCCTAATTTTCGGCCTCAACATGGCTGATTTAGGGCCCAAAAACATGTCGAAAACTTGCCCAAACTAGTAGGTCTGGTTTTCACTGCGTTCGTCTCATCGAAACACATGGTTTAAGAAAAGGACTCAAATGGACACCCATAGCTCAAGTTATGACCTTGTCAAGTTCCTGCTAATTCTGGTGCATCAGGGTTGGATTTGAGTATGTAAGGAAATTGTCATATTTTCCACCCACCTATTTATTATGCATTGGAGAGTGAATTTGACTTTTGGGGTTGGGTTTGAGGATGTATGATGAAACATCCTACATGGATCCACCTCATTCTCTTCCCTTCCCTCTTCTACAAAATTTGAATTCCTTTCCTTGTTTTGGGGTTGCTTCACTTTGGAGACTAGATTCTTGGGCTAATTCCTTGTTGTTTTGGTAGCTCTTGCTTTTAGAGAAGTTGGAATATTGTTTCATGCTAGTTGTTTGGTGGATGTTTGGATTGTTTTGCTTGCAAAAAACTTCTATTTGGAACTTGGGAAACTTCATCATGGAGAGGTAAGAGCTTGGCTTTTAAAATGCTCTTCTTTTATGAATGTAAATATTAATGTGTGAATGTTTTGGCATGTTTGTGGGTTGTTGGGTAGATGGCCTAGGAATGGTGTAGGAGAAGACTATGGGGTTTATTTTGTGGGAGGAAAAGTGTGTTTTAGGGAGGTATAAGGGTGGAGGGAGCTCGGATTTGGGTTATACCTTACAAAGAAATAGCTTGCATTTATTTACTCGTTATTGGGTGCCATACGGATTTGGGAAGGCATACGGAAATGTGAGGAATAAGGGGTACTTGGGGAGGCAAAAGGAATGTCAGGGTTTTGATATCCTATATTTTGGTGGTTTGTAATTCAGATGGTGATACCCATTTCCCCTTTTAGGAGGCATAAGAAGCATCCCCCATATTTTCTTGCTCCTTTGGCTTTCTTGACGAATCCTTAGTAATTTCTATCACGCTTTAATGTAGTTGTAAACTACATTCTATTTTGGATTGTGTTGTTATTGTGAAAATGTTGCTTGTGTGTTTGTGGAAGCCTATTGTTGCCATGAGTTTGATCACATATTTTATTGCATTTTTGTTGGGGCTCGAGGGCCAATGAAGAAGGATGGCTTCTCCTCTTTGTTGGATGTCTTGGTTGGGTGGAGAGTGTTGCCTTTCCCCTACTCTTGTTGTGATCACAATTTGGAAGAATGAGAATTATGCATGTTGATGTTTTGGAGCGGAGATAAAGACAGTTTGACAGTCCCTTTTGTGAAATGAAATCTTATTGTAACCTTTCCCACATGAAGTGGATGAAATTTTATATGTTTTGTAATGGAAAGATGTTGTATTGGTTATGAAAGTGTAAATTGAAATGTGAAAGAGACATACTCTTTTCTGTCCTTTCGAAAGCAAGAAATTGTGTTCTGTATGATGAAATTAAAGAATGAAAGAAGGAAGTTGTAAAGTTGTCTTTTGGAATCAATAAAGGATTGCATAACCTTCCTCAAATTTCATCATTTTATTGAATTTGATCACCTATATGTGAGTTGTAATCTCTGTTTGAAAGAAAGAAATGCATATGAAGAAAATGTAATACTCTGTTTTGTGAAGTGCATGATTAGAAAGAATAAAATTTGCATTCTTGTCTTTATTAGTTGATTGAAGGAATGAAACCTATTTGAAACTAGCATGAAATAAATTCATTTGTAAGGCAAGTATAAAATAACCATTGAGTTAATTTTATTGTTTCCATTTCTGCTTCACGTTAAACTCTACAACTTCTACCAGAAATGAACCGACTGAACCTATAATCAAGAAATAACAATGAAATATTAAAATTAAACATGCTAGGCTATAAATGAATGCAATTAGACAAAAGAAATTAAGTGTGAATCCTTCAAACCTTGCAAAAATTGGCTCAACCCTCTTGCAAATCAATCAGAAAAATTGAATCCTGAAATCCTTCTTAAATTTGTCTAAGAAAAATTCTTCATGTCTTCTTGACATGTTGAGAGAGGAAGAAGATCAAATTGAGCAAATGTTATAAGTTAAAATTTACTAGTTTGCGCTGTAAATCCTACAGATCATTTTCTTAAAATTGACTCCTTAAAATTTATCAAATTCAAAATTTAATGAATTCTGTGTAAATAGGACATCAAGATATTTCTAGAAAGTCCTTGCTTTCCCAAAACTAAGCTCTCTATCAAAAGTTATGGCCTTCTGAAGTTTTCCTTCTTTTGGCGTAAAAAAAAAATTTCTAATTGTTAAAAAAAAAAATTGGGAAATTTTTCTAAATTTTCCCCACTGGCCTATAGCCAATCAGAGGCTACAATGTTGCACCATGAGTCATTGGTGGAGGGATGGATCCCTTTTTTTAACTTAACGCTACAAAAATTTTTTTGGGAAAAGTTTCTAAATTTTCACCATCGACCCACAACCAATCAGGAGCTACCACATGGCGTCATGAGGCATCCGAAGGGAAGCAGGTTCCTTTCTACCTTTTGCATTTTCAGAAATTTTGGGATAATTTTCTACATTCTCCCACCACCCTACAGGCCCGCAACCAATCAGTAGCTACCACATGGCATCGCGAGGTGTCGGCGGAGGCGCGGGTGAATTTTACCCTTTTTTCCCTTTTGGGCATTAAAATTGTTTTATCCCCGTCGCCCCAGTTTCTCTGAATTGGCTTAGGAGGTGCCATGTGTCCCTTGTGGAATTTCAGACTTGTGGTAGAGCAGGTGCAAAGGTGGCTTTCTGCCCTACGCTTGAAATTTCCAAAATGTCTCCCGTGGCCTCGCCGACCTGCCCCTAGGGAAACTTTTCTTTTTGTGGCCTGCAAACCCACCTGTGGGTAAATGTTTCTCCCCACAGCCCGCCAACCCACCCTTAGGGAAAAATTTCTCCCCTGGGCCTGCAAGCCCGCTCTTGGGGAAAATTCTCACCCTAAGGCCTGCCGGCCCATAACTTTTGAAATACATGGAGTTCGGTGGACTTCTTTATATCACTGGAAAGGTGAGGAAATTTTCTATCCAGTGAGAATGGTTTAAGGAAATTTTGAATGCATTAATTTTGAGAAAAATCAAGTTGAATCTTTACATCCTTTTAGAAGAGTGGGTATGGTAAGGGATTACCATCTTAACCTAATTGAACCTTCTAACCCTAAATTTTGGACCTTGTGACCTCTAATAATTGGTAACAAAAGAAAAGTATATTCTATTATATTATAATTGATCTGGAACCTGTTAGTGACAACTGTTGTCTTGTAACCTGCTTGTAGACTCTCTCTTTTAAATTATTCCATAATTTTTCCTAACTAATCCTAGGTTGGTCTTGGGTCTCAAATGGGCTATTTTAGCTGGCATTACACTTGGTTTCAGAGAAGTGGTTGAAAATCTTGGGCCATTGGGCACACTAGAAAACTTGAGACATGAACCTTAAACCTAGCACACTTTTAATTCTAGAGAACAACTTAGTTTAGAGATTGCATATTTTAGTAAACATGGAAAGTAAATAAAACTTAGAAAGATGAACTAACTCTTGCCTTGGTCTGTGCAGGAGGCATAGATGGGATGAGGGGTATTTTCACATAGACCTAGACTTAACACTACCAAATCATGTTGTAGTAGCCATCCTACCCCATATTTTTCTTACTCTTTAGGATGTTAATGTCATTCTACGCAGAGGATTAGTAGGATGACATGCAACAAGACAAGATAGAGTCACTTCCATTGAGGGTCATGTATCACCCCTAACCAGTGAGGAGCATGGAGGAAAGAACTTCCATGCATAGTCATCCAAAGTAGAGTCACCACAAAGGGGATAGGGTGACCAAGTTTCAGGACATAGAGAGAGGTCTCGGAGCCCTAGGCTTATGGATGAGCATACATAGAGGCCTAGAGGCCATCAAACCATAGCTACAGATCACATCAGGGACATCTTCAAGATTCAGCCATCACATTATTCTAGTGACATAGGTTGATTTTAGGTAGAGGCTTGGTTAGTGAGCTTGAGCAGGTGCTTCAAGCTCTGTCCTTGTTCTAGTAACATGAAAGCTCGTGTAGTGATCCATCTACTGAGGGATGGAGCTGGTGTCTAGTGGTGGATAGAGGAGAAAAAGCTCCATGTTGATTATAAGATGGTTACTTGGGAGATTTTTGAGGAGATTTTTAGGAGCAGATACTTGTCACTGAGGTTCATACAGCAGCGGATAGATGAGTTCCATGACCTCCGACAGGCATCTCTTAGAGTGGCTGAGTATGAGAGTATATTTTAGATCTACTCTAGTATGTTGATTACATGAAGGATGAGTAGGTATGGATCCATAGGCTCATCCAGAGCCTGAATCTAGACATTGGAGGTGCACTGCATATCCATTGTCCATAGACATTAGCTAAGGCCATCGAGAAGGCCTATATAGCATACGAGACTTAGGGAAAGACCCAAAATGCTAGAGACTGAGTCCAGAGCCACATACAGAAGATGCAGGACAACAAATTGAGGGGGTCAGTACCTCTTCCTCATGGTGGACAGGGTTCAGCACAGTCATCTTTTAGACCACAGTAGTAGTAGTCCCACCCACCTTATAAACCTCCACAGAGGTTTGATCCATAGAGAGGTCGGAGTATGGGGCTCTCATCCTAGGGGTCACATCAGGACACAGGGTTCCCAAAGATCTCACTCAGTAGGAGCTCACCATCATAGACCTCAGTAGACCATAGCTAGATCATCAAGATCCACACCACAGACCTCTAGAGTACCGGCCGCACCTACTACACAAGGGAGAGGATCAGGCAGTTGTTTTGGGTGTGGTGTTACTGAACATTTTTAGAAAGACTGCCCACAAAACCCTAATAATAAGGGTAAGACACATATCTTAGAGCCTACTGTTGGTGATATGGGGTGCAGTCATAAGATGCACACAATGGTTGAGAACCACCAAGTAGAGCATTAGAGTACATTTATTGAGACTATAGATAACATTGGAGGCATTCCTACCTCTATTTTGTTTGATTCTTGTTCTTCTAATTCTTTTATCACACGATCTTTACTAGAGTGATGCAGGGTGGTAGCAGTTAGGTAGGGTAATAGTTGGGTTGTTGAGATTGATTCTGGAACCAAGATCTCAGTAGACTTCTGAGTTAAGGAGTGTGTGGTGGATTTTGGACCTTTCACTACTATCTCAGATCTTCATATCCTTCCATTGGGCTCTTATGGAGTCATGTTGGGCATGGACTTGTTATCTACACAAAGCTAGTGTATATTGTTACCACTAGATCATATCTTGCACAGATGATCTAGGAGTAAAGGCAGTGATAGTGGGGGTTAGGAGACCCATTTCTATTCACACCATCTCCACTATGCAGCTTAAGAGGTGTGTGCAATGAGGTTGTCAGATGTATTTTGTTACAGTCAGTGAAAAATTAGAGAATGGGTCTAGTGGACCATCACTAGATGATCATCCCTTTTTGAGAGAGTTTGAAGATGTATTTCTAGGGGAGCTACCAGGGTTACCACCCCAACGTGAGATTGATTTTCATATAGATCTGGTTCCAGGAGCAGAGTCTATGTATGAGCACCTTAGCGGATGACTACCCCTGAGCTCTGCGAGCTCAAGTTACTGTTGAAGGGCCTTTTGGAAAAGGTCCTAACTCATCCTAGCGTGTCCCCTTAGGGTGCACTGGTGATCTTTGTAAAGAAGGACGGATCCTTGCAGTTGTGTATTGATTACCACTAGCTGAATAAGGTAATAATCAAGAATCATTATCCCCTTCCACGCATTGATGATTTATTTGATCATATTAAGGGAGCCATAAATTTCTCTAAGATAAAACTTAATTTAGGCTACCATCAACTAAGGATTTCAGAGGTGGACATTCATAAGACTGCCTTCCATATGAGATATGGCCACTATGAGTTCACAGTGGTACCTTTTGGTTTGACTAATGCCCCCGCAGTATGTATGAGTTTGATGATTGGGGTATTCAGGATTTTCTTAAATCACTTCTTCCTCATCTTCCTTGATGACATTTTGATTTACTCACATATGCGTAAGGAGCACCAGGGGCACCTTCTCCAAGTTCTTTAGTGTCTTCGAGAGCAGTAGCTTTACGGGAACTTGGAGAAGTGTGCATTATTTCATACGGAGGTGCAGTATTTGGGTGATATAAATTCTTGGGAAGGTATCTCTGTCAATCCTTCTAGATTATAGCTTTAATGGATTGGTCAACACCCACTACTATGACTGAGGTGTGCAACTTCATGGGACTAGTAGGTTACTATAGGATATTTGTTCAAGAATTCTCTTGGATTGCGCACCTCATCACTTCCCTTCAACAAAAAGGGAAGAAGTTTATTTGGTCAAATAGGTGCAAGCAAGCCTTTAGGAAAATGAAGGAATGCCTCACTACAACACCTATCCTTATAGTATTGGATACATAGGGTGATTTTTTCATTTGCACAGATTCTTCTTTAGCAGGACTTGGAGGTGTGTTGATGCAGGAAGGAAGAGTAGTGGATTTTGAATCTCACAAACTCAAATATTACGAGATTAATTGTCCAACTCATGATCTTGATCTTGCGGTAGTTGTCCATGCTTTGGTTTGATGGAGGCAATTTCTACTTGGTCGGAGATTCACAATCAGGACAGATCACCTAAGTCTTCACCACCTCTTCACACAGCCTAATCTCAATGCTCATCAGCAGCATTAGATGGAGTTTCTTTGTGAGTATGATATGGAGATAGAGCATGTGAAGGGGAAGGAGAATTTAGTTACAGACGTCTTTGAATTGACGGAGGCATTTGGTTATGGCTACAACAGTTGAGTACAGACTTGAGGAGCAAGGATTCTTACAAAAGATTCCTCTACACGACAGCTTCTACCTTTCAGCTAGAGTAGAGATAAAGTCTCAGAGACCCCTTGAGGGGAAGTTTGATGGATTGACACTTAGAGTCAGATTGAATTCTCAGAAAAAGAGGTCGGATTTATGTTACCATAGGGATGGATAGGCTTGAGACAGGATCATTCTTGACTGAGGCACATCGTGCACCCTATTCAGCCCATCCAGTGGTGAAGAAGATACGTGCCACATTGAGATGGTTGTACTCATTAGAGAGGACTACAAAGAAATGTAGCCCATTTTCATGTCATCAATGTTTAAAGTGTTAGAGGGTGAAGGTCGAGCATCAGTATCCAACTTTGGCCTTCTCTAAATTCCCCGCTCTGTCAAAAGTAAAAATTTCAAAATTTTGAGTTTAAATGTCTTTTCTGTCGAGCTGGTGGTGTGAAGAAAAGTCTTGGAAGTCGAAAAAATCTAAGTTTTGGGTCATTCTGTAAGTATTTCGGGCCTGTCGGACATTTTTGTCCCAACTGTCCCAAGTACGAAAGTGCATTTTGTTCCCCGATCGGCCGAAACCTCCGAATTTGTCCCATTTTCGGGCCCGTCGGAAGTTTTTGTCCCAAGTGTCCCGAAGTTATTGTGCGAGATGTTCCAATTTCGGCCGAACCGCCCGAACCGCGTACTTCGCACTTTCTTGTCCCAAATGTCCCAATTTCCAAAGTGCTCTCTGTCCCAATTTCGGCCGAAACCCCCGAGTCACGTACTTCAGAGCTCTTTGTCCCATTTTCAAAAGTGCCCTATTTCAATTTCGCCCGAACCGGCCAAATTGCGTACTCCGGAACTTTTTGTCCCGAATGTCCCAAGTCTAAACGGGCCTTTTGTTCCATTTTCGGCCGACTCGCCCGAACCGCGCTTTCATGTCCCAAATGTCCCAAAGTTAAAAAAGTGCAAGTTGTCCCATTTTCGGCCGAAACTCCCGAGTCGCGCACTTCGCTCTTTTCCGTCCCAATTGTCCCAAAATGCATTTGTGCGTCCTCTCCCTGTTTCGCCCGAATCGGCCGAGCCGCGTGTTTCGCGCATTCGCGTCTCACTTGTCCCAAGCGAACCAACGGTCATCCATACTTAGTTTCCCGCTCTTCCCGAATATGCTGTTTTTCAAAATATGAATTCAAATGCGCATTAATTATCCTTCTCTCTCCTCAACGGCTATGTAACGGGAAAAACTTCCTTTGCAATTCTTACATTGTTTCGAACCCTTGCAATTTGAAAACCCGCGCATGTCCCCTCCCTCTGAAACTCCTTTCCGAGCCTGGTTTGCAGCTCTGTTATTATCAATATGAAGATCAAGATCCTGGAGGAGGCTTGGGAGAACTAAAGAAGCAGTTACGAAGGACGAAACTTTCAAGACGTCGGTTACATCAGTTTCCAAAGATATTCATTGTCATTCTCAAGATAAAAATTCTGGCGTGTCCCTCGTGGCAAGGACATGGCTGAGACGTGGAAGAAACTCAAGCAGCGGTTTCCAAAGACAGTGGGTCCCTCTCAGAACTGGCCACCTGTCTCTTTCCCCTTCCTTCTCTCTTCTCGCCATTCCTTTCGTATTCCATGTAATTAGTTAAGAAATTGCGTTTGGCATTCCTTAACTATTCTCTAGTTAAAAGAAACGGTTACGAGGAGTAACCGAATTGTAAGCTATATAATGGCCTTCTTTGCGCCATTTTGAAAAGGAGGAAGAACTTGGCATATTTTCTGAAAGTGTAAATAGATCTTAAAGAGAAATCAATACAAAAGGGCTTTCTATTCATTGTCTATCTGATCTCTGCTATTTCTGTGTTTTCCATTTAATATTGTGAAGATCATTTTGTCTCTAATTTGTTAGTCTCTCTGATTGCATACTGTCCGGTTTTGCAAATACAGCGATCTTGTATAACCAAGAAGGAACTTTGTGTCCTTGATTAATGAATCTGAAGAAGGTTATTTACAGAACTTTGTGTCTTTAAATTTAATCCTATTCAGCCAATGCAAATGATCTTGTCTTAAATTCCTTGAAACTTCGCATACATAAAGAATTATTCTGCTATCTATAATTCTGAATGTTGCTATTCTGCTCATCCTCTTATTCCCTTTCCTCAGTCCTTTTGTAACTGATGATCCTTGTGGAAAACACTTTCGTAATATCCAAGTTCAACCATAAAATAATATTTTGTACATTTGTAAATAAGTTCGTTTCTGAATAAGGGAACCTCTCCCATTAAAGAGGAGGGACTTCTTGTCCCCTGACTGTTGCTCTTCTAAAAAGTCCTATTTGAAAACCAACAGTTTTTGGCGACTCCGCTGGGGAAAATCACATTCCAGTTCTGCAATTTTTGATCATCCTTTGATCTGGCGACTCCGCGTTTTACTCGAGGGAGAAGGACCCTTGGTATTGAAGACTCTCAGTTTCAACTTTTGGAGCAGCAGGGTTTTCCTTTCCCTTCAACAAGAAATAGAAGGACTCGTTCGACAAGCACACCACCTGTTCAAGAAAGAAGTCCTGCGGGTGGTATTCCTTCAGAGCCAGCTAGCCCTAATCTTCGAGCTTTGATCTCTAGCTGGTGTTACAGTTCCCCTCCAAGCCGTTTTTCCAAGAATGGCGGCACAATTGCCATGGGGTCAACGTGTCGGGCCTCTGGCCCTTACTCAGCCTTTGCATGAGTTACCCAGAGGTAACCGGAAGAACTTCCCCAAATTCAAAGGCGATGGCAAAGTGCATCCTGATGAACACATCGCAGCCTTCATAGTTGCATGTGGAGTTTTGGGAGTTGAACATGAAGACGTCTCAGTAAGACTGTTCGTTGAGACGTTACAGGATAATGCTGCTGATTGGTTCTATCACCTTCCGGCTGGTGCCATCACCGACTGGAATACAATGAGAACTCAGTTCGAAAACCGTTTCAAGCCGGCAGAAGATGTGCATGCCCTGCTTGCCCAAATTTCTCAGATAAAGAAAGATCCACAGAACCCATGAGAGAATTTGTGGCTCGATTCAACAGACTGATCAACAAAATTCCTGTAAATACCCGACCTGTTGATCAAATCCAAAAATGTTTCTTTCTAAATGCTCAAACGCCCAAAGTTAGTTATGCACTAAGAAGGGCTAATCTCGGAACGTTAGTTCTGGATCAAGAACTGGCTGTTAGTGTCGAGGATGACTTGATCATGTCAGGGAAGTTGAGAAGAGACCCTTCCAAATCTAAGTCTGCTGCTTCTTCCTCTTCCACCCCTGGACCTAATACTGACCCATTAGTCCAGAAACTTGCAAATGATCTTCTTGCTATAAAGAAACAATTGGCTCAGCATGCTCCGTATGCAGACGTTCCAAGGAGAAATTTTCAGCCCAGAAATCGTTTGCCTACTTCTCAAACAAGACTAGCACTTGAAGGACCTCCTGTTAAGGTTCCTGTGAATGCAACCTGTGAAGTTGAAGAGCCAGATGATGATGAAGATAATGAAGCTTGTGAGGAGTTTGTGGAGGAATTTGATGATGAAGCAGAGGAACTTGAGGGATCTCGAGTTAATTTCTTTACCACTGAGGGCATTGATGATTATGATGAAGTGGTAGCAGACATGAACAGCGAATCTTTTGCTGTCATGACTCGAGAACAGACAAAGCAGAGGGAGAAGGTGACCCAGCCACCTAAGAAATCCAAGGAGCAGTCGGCAACTATCCCTGTAATTGCAAGAAGAGGATCTCCTATCCCTACTTCGTCTACACAGAAGGTGAGTCCTATCAATCCCGCTACCAAAGTTGCTTCTTCTTTTTCTCCTAAAGTTGATAAGCCTAGAATTCCAAATGACGATGGCCCGTCCACTTCTGGATCCTTTGATATTGTTGATCACCTGAAAAAGACCAAGGTACAAATCTCAGAAGCTGAGTACTATCAAACCCATCCCAAAGCCTTTGCCAAAATGATCCACTTTGTTAATTCCAACTCTAAGACCACTTCTAAAGGCCTTTTACCTACTCCTCCTTCTGCACCACAGCCAAGTCTGGTAACTGCTGTCACCTCCCCTGGTGACAAAATTAAACCATTTTATGTAACACTTCTCATAGCTGGCCATAGGCTCAGTAATTGTGTCATAGATTCAAGAGCCTCAGATAATGTGATGCCTGCTAAAGTAGCTCATGCTTTAGGCTTGACCCTCACTCGTACTTATGGATCCTGCTACTCCATGGAGAGTAAGGAAGTGCCTTTGGTTGGAAGGATTAAAGATGCACAAGTGGCCTTTGCTGCTTTGCCTGAAAAGAAAGTCTTGGCTACCATCCTAGTAGCAGACATTCCTCCTTCTTATGGAATGTTGCTAAGTAGAAACTTCTGTAAAGATGTGGGCGGGGAGATTCAAATGGATTGGTCACATGCACTCATACCTGTCAATGGACACATGAAGAAGTTACTACCTGAGAAGCAGTCTGAGTATATTGTGCAGAAAACGGATGATCCTAAGGCACAAATACTCTATGAGGATATGGGGCATGGTAATTACATGATTCTGTCCCCTGATGAAATCCAACCCTCCAAAGTATCACCTAAAGATCCCAATGGTGTTTGGATTTTAGAATTTGATGGAAGTTGTTCCTCAGCTAGTTCTGGAGCTGGTGTCCTGCTAGTGTCACCTGAAGGATGCCTACATCCTTTTTCATTTAAGTTGCAGTTCGAGAACACTAATAACACAGCAGAGTATGAGGCTCTCATTCTTGGACTGCAAGTGGCCAAAGAACAAGGTATGAAGAATCTTCTGGCTCGTGGTGATGCAGAGTTGATTGTAAAGCAGGTCAGAAACCTCTTTCAGGTAAAAAATGGAAGGCTTAAGCATTACCGGAATCAGGTTTGGGATTCCATTGAATTCCTTGATGCTTTCTCTATTGAAGCAATACCTAGGGAAAAGAACAGCAGGGCTGATTCACTGGCTGTCTCAGGGTCACTACTGATTCCCCATCCTGAATTCTCTCAGGATAAGTTCACTATTGAAATGGTCCACCGGCCTAGTGTACCTGACAATACCAATAACTGGCAAGTTTTCAATGATGATCAGCATTTGCTTTCCTTCCTGGAACTCAAGGGTAATTTCGAACAACTGTATTTTGAGGGAAGTGACAACCTGCCTCGTGAAAGTGTGTCCTCTGACCAAGCTGTCACCCAAGGAGAAGAAACAGATCAAGATGGATGCATCAATCTCAAAGGAAACAAGATTCCTAAAGGGTTGGTGAGTTTGGAGGAACTATTTGATAAGCATGACAGGTATGTGAAATCTAAAGCTTCTACTGGACCTCAGCAATCAGCTGAGTATGATAAGATTGATATTGGGAGTTCTAATGACCCTAAGCTGGTAAATATTGGAAAATGTTGTACAGCAGATGAAAGGAGAAAAGCAATTGATCTTCTAAGAAGGTATAAGGACGTTCTTGCATATTCTTATGAAGATCTGAAAGCCTTCAAGCCAAAAGATATGCAGCACTCTATTCCCCTCAAGCCTGGAATTAAGCCTTTCAAGCAGAAACAGAGACAATACAACCCCAAAGTAGCTGACACCATCTTTCAGGAGATACAGAAGTTGTTGAAAGCTAAAATTATCTTTCCTATTCACCATTCAACATGGATTGCAAATATTGTGCCTGTCAGAAAAAAGAATGGTGAGATCCGCATCTGTGTTGATTTCAGGAACCTGAATCAGGCTTCTCTGAAAGATAATTACCCTTTGCCTATGATGGATCAAATATTGCAAGCAGTAACAGGATCTGAAATGTTATCTATGCTTGATGGATTTTCTGGATACAATCAGGTAGAGGTTGATACTGTAGATCAACATAAAACAACCTTCACCACTCCTTGGGGTACCTTTGCCTACAAGAGAATGCCTTTTGGGCTTATTAATGCTGGTGCCACTTTCCAGAGAGCTATGGATCTGGCTTTTGGAAGCTTGAAAGGGAAGTGTATTGTCATATACCTTGATGACCTGACAGTGTTTTCCAAGACAAGAGCGGATCATTTTGATCACCTGGAGACAGTTCTGCTGAGATGCAGAGAGCATGGAATCTCTCTGAACCCTAAAAAATCTGTCTTCTGTGTTACAGAGGGAAAACTATTAGGGCACATTGTCTCCAAGGATGGTATTAAGATTGATCCTGAACGAGTTCAAGCCATCCAGCAAATTCCTCTCCCAACCAGTAAAAAGGGTGTGCACTCCTTCTTCGGTAAGATCAATTTTTTAAGAAGATTCATCCCTGATTTTGCTGAATTAACTTTGAATATTTCTCAGATGATGAAAGGGAAGCAAACATTTGGTTGGTCTTCTGAAGGAAAGGAATCCTTCGAAGGTATCAAGAAAGCTATCGCTAAAACTCCAGTTTTGGCCTGTCTCGATTTCAGCAAAGATTTCATCATCTATTGCTATGCTACAGATAATACCCTGGCTGCTGTCTTAACCCAAGAAGACTCCGATAAACATGAGCTACCAATTGCCTTCATGAGCTATATCCTGAAGAATCATGAGCTAAAATACACCATGATGGAGAAGCATGCTTTTGCAGTAGTCAAAGCTGTTAAGCAGTTCCGTTTCTATATCCTCAACTCTCACTCTATGGTGCTGGTTCCAGATACAACTGTTAAGTCAATTCTTACACAGCAAGAATTTGGATCCAAGAGAGGGAACTGGGTGGCTAAGGTCCAAGAGTATGACATTGATATCAAACCAACCAAGCTGGTTCGTGGAAAAGGTCTTTGTGAGCTCATTGCTGAAGGGGCCAAACATGAGTTGCTGGAGGAGAAAGCTGACCTTCCTACTGTTCTGTTCCTGAGTTCGGTTGATGAATGGTATGCTGACATCGCCCATTTTCTCACCTATGGGGAATGCCCCCCTCATTTAACTGCCAAAGAAAAGAGGACTGTTAAATTGAGGTCAGCGCAATATGTATTGTGGGAAAATGCCTTGTTCAAGCGTGGCTTAGATGGGAGATTTTTGAAGTGTGTGGACAAGGAACAACAGAGAAAATTGCTCTCAGCTTTTCATGATCAGGCATGTGGAGGGCACTATTCATCAACGGTCACTGCTCACAAGATACTCCGGGGAGGATATTACTGGCCTACCTTATTCAGAGATGCATCTAAGTGGGTGGATAAATGTGAGGCTTGTCAGACTTTTGTGGGAAGACCTAAATTGGCTTCTTTGCCTCTCAAGCCAGTTGTGATTGAGGAACCATTTCAACAGTGGGGTTTAGACTTCATTGGTACACTTAATCCTACTTCTAGTGCTGGTCACACTCATGTGCTAACTGCCACTGACTACTTCACCAAATGGGTGGAAGCTATTCCAGTCAAGAGCACTACTTCTGAAGTGGTATGCAACTTCATCAAAGAGAACATCTTGGTAAGGTATGGTGTACCTAACAAGATTGTAACAGATAATGCTTCAAACTTCTCCTCAACTGAGATAATGGATTTCTGCTACGGGTATGGCATCTCTCTGGCTCATTCTTCAGATTATTACCCCCAGGGAAATGGGCAAGCAGAATCCACAAACAAGAACCTGGTGACTATCATAAGGAAGTTGGTCAATGAGTCTCAACGAAACTGGCACAAGAAGCTATATGATGCTCTTTGGGCAGACAGGATCACACCTAAAAGAGCCATTGGAATGTCCCCTTTTCAAGTGGTGTATGGAGTAGAAGCTCAACTGCCAGTAACAGTGGAACTGCCGGCCTTGCACCTGATGAAGGCCATTGAAGATACCAGTTTCAGGGATGCTTTAGATAAAAGGATCATGTACCTGCACAAACTGAATGAAGACAGATTGGAGGTTGCTGATAGGATATCTGTTCACCAGCAGAAGGTAAAGGTCCTGTTTGACAAGAAAGCTAGGTTCAGAGAGTTCCAAGTTGGAGACACCGTGCTGTTATGGGACAAAAGACATGAACCTCGTGGCAGCCATGGAAAATTTGATTCCCTATGGCTCAGACCTTTCAAGATCAGACACTTTGCTGGTGAGAATTCTTTCTATCTTGATTACATGGATGGTTCCCCTCTCCCACTTCCTTATAGTGGGCAGTATCTCAAGTTGTTCAAGTCCTAGGTGACTAGGGAGTCCCTTTGTATATTCTGTACAGTGTTTTCCTTCTGTTGTTTTGGTGTGTTTCCCTTCTGTTGTTTTTGTGTGTTGCCCTCTGTGTTGGTCTGTTTTTTACTCCGTTGCCCAAGGGATAAGGCACTGGTCTGCTTCACCGAGTTTGTCTAAGTTCTTGCCTTGTCTCATTCCTTGAATTTATGCCAAGTCATCCCCAGAAGGAGCCAGCTGTTGTCCACTCAAAATTCCCCGCTCTGTCAAAAGTAAAAAATTTCAAAATTTTGAGTTTAAATGTCTTTTCTGTCGAGCTGGTGGTGTGGAAAAAGTCTTGAAGTCGAAAAAATCTAAGTTTTGGGTCATTCTGTAAGTATTTCGGGCCTGTCGGACATTTTTGTCCCAACTGTCCCAAGTACGAAAGTGCATTTTGTTCCCCGATCGGCCGAAACCTCCGAATTTGTACCATTTTCGGGCCCGTCGGAAGTTTTTGTCCCAAGTGTCCCGAAGTTACTGTGCGAGATGTTCCAATTTCGGCCGAACCGCCCGAACCGCGTACCGCACTTTCTTGTCCCAAATGTTCCAAATTGTCTTTGTCCCAATTTCGGCCGAAACCGGCCGAGTCGCGTACTTTGCTTCTTTGTCCGAATGTCTGTTCAAAAGTGCAATTTCGCCCGAACCGGCCAAACCGCGTACTCCGGAACTTTTTGTCCCGAATGTCCCAAGTCCAAACGGGCCTTTTGTTCCATTTTCGGCCGATTCGCCCGAACCGCGCTTTCATGTCCCAAATGTCCCAAAGTTAAAAAAGTGCAAGTTGTCCCATTTTCGGCCGAAACTCCCGAGTCGCGCACTTCGCTCTTTTCCGTCCCAATTGTCCCAAAATGCATTTGTGCGTCCTCTCCCTGTTTCGCCCGAATCGGCCGAGCCGCGTGTTTCGCGCATTCGCGTCTCACTTGTCCCAAGCGAACCAACGGTCATCCATACTTAGTTTCCCGCTCTTCCCGAATATGCTGTTTTTCAAAATATGAATTCAAATGCGCATTAATTATCCTTCTCTCTCCTCAACGGCTATGTAACGGGCAAAACTTCCTTTGCAATTCTTACATTGTTTCGAACCCTTGCAATTTGAAAACCCGCGCATGTCCCCTCCCTCTGAAACTCCTTTCCGAGCCTGGTTTGCAGCTCTGTTATTATCAATATGAAGATCAAGATCCTGGAGGAGGCTTGGGAGAACTAAAGAAGCAGTTACGAAGGACGAAACTTTCAAGACGTCGGTTACATCAGTTTCCAAAGATATTCATTGTCATTCTCAAGATAAAAATTCTGGCGTGTCCCTCGTGGCAAGGACATGGCTGAGACGTGGAAGAAACTCAAGCAGCGGTTTCCAAAGACAGTGGGTCCCTCTCAGAACTGGCCACCTGTCTCCTTCCCCTTCCTTCTCTCTTCTCGCCATTCCTTTCGTATTCCATGTAATTAGTTAAGAAATTGCGTTTGGCATTCCTTAACTATTCTCTAGTTAAAAGAAACGGTTACGAGGAGTAACCGAATTGTAAGCTATATAATGGCCTTCTTTGCGCCATTTTGAAAGGAGGAAGAACTTGGCATATTTTCTGAAAGTGTAAATAGATCTTAAAGAAATCAATACAAAAGGGCTTTCTATTCATTGTCTATCTGATCTCTGCTATTTCTGTGTTTTCCATTTAATATTGTGAAGATCATTTTGTCTCTAATTTGTTAGTCTCTCTGATTGCATACTGTCCGGTTTTGCAAATACAGCGATCTTGTATAACCAAGAAGGAACTTTGTGTCCTTGATTAATGAATCTGAAGAAGGTTATTTACAGAACTTTGTGTCTTTAAATTTAATCCTATTCAGCCAATGCAAATGATCTTGTCTTAAATTCCTTGAAACTTCGCATACATAAAGAATTATTCTGCTATCTATAATTCTGAATGTTGCTATTCTGCTCATCCTCTTATTCCCTTTCCTCAGTCCTTTTGTAACTGATGATCCTTGTGGAAAACACTTTCGTAATATCCAAGTTCAACCATAAAATAATATTTTGTACATTTGTAAATACGTTCGTTTCTGAGGAGTACATGTACTTGGTGGAGTTTTCCTACAATATTAGTTTTTAAAGTTCTATAAGCATGGCTTCTTTTCAGGATTTGTATGGTAGAGAGTGCAGGACACCTCTTAGCTGGGACAAGTTAAAGGACAGGGCTTCTCTTGAACCAGCTTTGTTGTGGGACATGGAGCAACAGGTGGTTTTGATCAGATAGAGACTACAGGAGGCACAGGACATGCAGAATAAGTACGTAGATCAACATAAGAGTGATAGTAGTTTTGATGTGGGCATGAAGGTGTTCCTTCATGTCAAGCCACACAAGAGCCCTATTCGTTATGGAAAAGGTTCTAAGTTAGCTCCTAGATTTGTGGGTCCTTTTGAGATCTTAGAGTGTATCAGCCCTTTGGCCTACCATCTAACATTGCCACCCAGCTTGTCTCATGTACATGATGTGCTTCATGTTTCAGTTCTTAGGAGATATGTTTCCGATCCTTCTCATGTTTTAGATTGGACATCATTGCAGGTGCATAATCAGGGGCAGGTGATGGTGGAGCCCATTTGCATCTTAGATCATAGGACCCTGGGCCTTCGAGGTAGAGAGTTTGATCAGGTATGGGTGCAGTGGGATAGATATGATGAGAGTGCAGCTACTTGGGAGGATGTTACATTATTGTGAGTTCAGTTTCCCCATTTGTTCCAGTGACTTCTAGGAGGAATTCGAGTATAAGGGGAGGGGGATGTAGTGCCCACTTCTCTTTGATACCTTTTGATACTGATCATGGCACTATTGAATATATCATGGACATTATTATAGTTTTGATTTAGTATGATGTTAGATGCTCGATCATGGATTATTGTTGTCTTTGATTCTTATATGATGCATGATGGTTCTTAGAAACATTTATATATATATATATATATATATATATATTGATGTTGATATACTGTTTAACATGGTTATATTATAGATGTTGTTCGGACTTGTGATAATTGGATATTTTGATTAGACCTAAAAAATGAAAATTTGATAAAAATTGATGACGATATAGTTTTTAATGAAATTGTAAGTGATATTTTTGATTGTCTTGATGATTGTTGTGATTCACACACACACACACACACACACACACACACACACACACACACACACACACACACACACACACACACACACACATTGATGATCTTGAAATTATATTTATATTCTTTTGGATGTTCTGATATGGCCATGAAGCCGAAGGAGGTATTCATTTTTTGTAGGTTTAAATATCACAACAAACATTAGGGGATTGGAGACCAACCACATTGGAATTCTAGATGAATTCAACAAGGTCAACATGGAAAATTGTATTTGTTTGTGTGTTTTTGTGTGTCTTAGGGATTCCCATGTGGGAGGGAATCACCTTTAAATGTGACCAAAGGACTATTTGTATTTATTTATTAGTTCCTTTGTTTATGTTTGCATGTGTTTATTTTGTGGTGCATTGACCCTTTCATTATTCCTTAAATGGTGTTTAATGTTGTGAGTAATCATGTTGTTAAATTAATTAATTAAAGTATGTCATAAGAAATTAATTAATAGAGTTGTTGGCCTTGATTTAAAGTTTTGTGAGAGATGTGTAAGTGATGTGTAAGTTAACTTTTGAGTGTGAAACACTTCATCTTTCTAGAAATTCGAATTTGTCCTTGAAGGATAATTTTGGAGGCTCGTGCGAAAAGTTAGACTTGTCCCATACATCTTAAACTCATTTACCAACCATACCTATGGTTGGAGGGTTGATTTTAGCCTTTTATAATGCATTTGTGTAAGTCAAATTGTAATTTTTAATTGCACTTCTCTTACATGGTTTGATTTCAGTCCTTTGGGGTGTGGGTTGGATTTGAGTATGTAAAGAAACTGTCATATTTTCCAACCACCTATTTATTATGCATTGGAGAATGAAGTTGACTTTTGGGGTTGGGGTTGAGGATGTATGATGTGGCATCCTACATGGATCCACCTCATCTTCTTCCCTTCCCTCTTCTACAAAATTTTAATTCCTTTCCTTGTTTTGGGTTTGCTTCACTTTGGAGACTAGATTCTTGGTCGAATTCCTTGCTTTTTTGGGAGCTCTTGCTTTTGGAGAAGTTGGAATATTGTTGCATGATAGTTTTTTGGTGGATTTTTTTATTTTGTTGCTTGGAAACAACTGTTGTTTAGAACATGGGAAACTCCATCATAGAGAGGTAAGAGCTTGGCTCTTAAAATTCTCTTCTTTTATGAATGTAAATGTTAATGTGTGAATGTTTTGGCATGTTTGTGGGCTGTTGGGATAGATGGTCTAGGAATGGTGTTAGAGAAGACTATGGGGTTTATTTTGTGGGAGAAACAAGTGTGTTTTAGGGAGGTATAAGGGTGGAGGGAGTTGGGATTTTGGTTTCACCTTACAAATAAATAACTTACATTTCTTTACTCATTATGGGGTGTAATAAGAGGTTGAGGAGGCATAAGGAAATGTGAGGAGTAAGGGGTACTTGGGGAGGCATAAGGAATGTCAAGGGTTTTGATTATACTATATTTTGGCGGTTTGTAATTTAGGTGGTGATACCCATTTCCCCTTTTGGGAGGCATAAGAAGCATCCCCCATAGTGTCTTGCTCCTTGGTTGCTTTTTGCTCTGATGAAGCCTTAGTAATGTTTTTCATTCTTCAATGTAGTTGTAAACTACATTCTATTTTAGATTGTGTTGTTATTGTGAACATGTTGCTTGTGTGTTTATGGAAGCATGTTGTTTCCATGAGTTGGATCACATATTTTATTGCTTTATGGTTGGGGCTCGAAGGCCAATGAAGAAGGATGGATTCTCCTGTTCAACGGATTTCTTGGTTGGGTGGAGATCATTGCCTTTCCCCTACTCTGGTTGTGATCACAATTTGGAAGAATGAGAATTATGCATGTTGTTGTTTTGGAGCTGAGATAAAACTAATATAAACTGAAACCTTTTCACTGTTATTGGAAAACTGTATAAAAATGTTAATCTGTGGTTTTATTGGAAAACTGTATAAAAATGTTAATCTGTGGTTTTTTTAGGTATATACACATTTGTGTGTGTGTGTGTTGTGTAGATTTGTATATCTAGATTTTTTATTAAATAAAATTTTGGGTTTTATTACTATGATAAATTTGTATATACATATATATTCACACAAGTGGATATATATACACACACACACACACATATGTATATATATGTGTATATATACATATGGAGACATATATGCAAATGTATATATACTCATAATGAGTGCTTTCACTACTTAAAAACCATATTTAATTAAAAGGGGCAAACGCCCCATTCGTCCAAATAAAGTAAATACAAGAAAGGATTGATCTAAAAAAATTAATAGATTATATCAACAAGAAATTCAAATCAAACCCTAGGAAAGGGTAGATTAAAAATAGCAAACAAAAAATGAAATAAACTTCGGGTTGTGTGTATCTATCTCAAGCTCCATTTTCCTCTTTCATAGCTTCCTCTCCTTCCCTAAAACCTATAAAATAGAAATGAGAAAATAAGTCAAATGAAAGTATAAAAGCTTCCTAAAAGAAGATTAGGGGTTTTTTGAATCCTAGATCTAAAGGCCCCAAATTCAATCCATCCAACGGCCAAGATTCTTCCGTAAAAAATTTAGGTGAAATCATCATTCAAAATGCATGGATCAAGTTTGAATTGGGCCACTTATGTGGTGTAGAAGATAATTTTAATTTGTTACCAATTATGATTTATTTAGTAACTTTTAAAAATAAAAGACCCATGACCTTGTGATAATTAAAATAAATTCATTCCCTAGTAGTTTAGGCAACATTTTTAATTGGGGAGTAAATTTAATAGTATTGTTTAAATGGAAGGGTAAACTAGACTTGTCCCTAAAATAGTAAAATTATTAAATGACATTTGAGTAATGTTATTAAATTAATTAATGAGGAAACTAAGGGGATTGTAAAATCAAACTGGATTTTAAATATTATTATTTAATTTGCTTTAAAGTGGTCATTTGTTAACCGAGAACTATGCTAAACTTTGTAACCAGTATTGTTTATAAAAACAAAAAATTATTCAGTAATCTTTCAAGTTGTCTTGGGTTTTTATGTAGGTAAAAATTGTGGGAGTTACACTTCGTATAAGAGTTGTGTGCTCAATGCTTAGACTTTAGGCACACATGGAAACACAAAACATAAACAAATTAACCTAGCGCAACTCAAAACCTATAACACACAACATTGCATGATATTTTGTTAGATGTAGAAAACTTATAAAACTCAAACAAAACTTATATGATGATAAACTAACTCTCATCTTGGTCTGCGCAGGAGGCGCAGACTAGACGAGGGGTTGCTACATGTGGAACTAGACCTGCCACTCCCAGATCAGGAAGTAACAACTATTTTATACCTCAAATATTATAGACACTAGAGGATGTTAATGTCACTATACACGGAGGATCTTTAGGAGGACGACCTAGTAGACAAAATAGAGAGCCGTCAGTGGAGGCTTGTGTACCTTCACATCACAATGTTTAGGATAGCATAGAGAAATCCAACGTGAATTTGGTTAGACATGGGTCACTTCCGAGGGAGCTCAGAGATAGAGCTACGGGGCATAAAGACAGGTCTAGGAGCCCTAGGCTGAGAGATGATCATACAGAGAGACATAGGGGTCTAAAGTTGACAACAACAGATCACATTAGAGAGATACTGAAGTTACACTCACCTCATTTTGTTGGAGACAGAGGGGGATTTCTTTATAGAGGCATGGTTGGTTAGCTTGAGTAGATGTATTAAGTTATGTCCTTGTTCTAGCCACATGAAAGCTCGTGTTTCCATTCACCTTCTAAGATATGGAACTGGAGTTTGGTAGAGGACTGAGGAGCAGAATCTCCATGTGGATTCAAAGACATTTACTTAGGAGCTCTTTGAGGAGCGTTTAAGGAGTAGATAAATATTAAGGAGATTCATCGAAAACAGCAAATCGATGAGTTTCATGATCTTTAATAGGATTCCATGACAATTTCAGAGTATGAGGATCTTATTTTTATAACTACTTCAGTATATCGAATTACATGTAGGACGAGAAGGTTAGAGTTCAAGGGTTCATCCAGGAGCCTAAACTTAGACTTGGGTGTGGCAGTGTGCATTCATTAACCGATGAACATTATCAGAGGTCATGGAGAAGGGCTACATTACATATGAAACCAGGGGAAGACTCGGTAGGCTCGTGACAAAGTGAGGATTTGTATAAAAAAATTACAAGATAGTAGATAAAGGTCATTATCTCCTCCTCCTCTTGGAGGACACACTTCAGCACAGTCTTCCTTCTGGCCTCCTCCCACACCTCAGCAGTAGTAGTAGCAGTAGGAGACTTGGCCTCCCTTTTAACCTCCATAGTGTCATGATGCTCAGTGAGGGCGTACTATGGAACCTCTAACTAGGGGGCCCAATAGTACACAGGATCCACTCTAAACACATTCGACAGGAGTATGCCCAATGCAGCACCCATAGAGATCTATGGCAGTATCATCATGTTCTTTAACATGTACTAGTAGGACACCTAAAATAATATGTACTCAGTGGAGAGGATCAGGTAGTTGTTATGGATGTGGTGTGCATGGACATCATTGGAAAGAGTGCCCTCAAAACCTTGCTAATCAGGGTAAGACACTAATCTTTGAGCCTATGGCTAGTGACATGTCTAGGAGCCATAAGATATATGTAGTGGTCGATAACCACCAGGAAGAGCACCAGGGCATAGTGATTGAGACCATGGGTAGCATTGAGGGTATTTCTACCCCTATCTTATTTAACTCGGGATCTTTAGATTCTTTCATTTCTCCATCATTAGTAGACTGTTGAACGCTGGTGGTAGTTAGGCAGAGCCTTATTTGGGATGTTGAGATTACTTCTAGAGCAAATATTTCAATTGACTCCTTATTGAAGGAGTGCGTAATAGACCTAGGATCATTTACCAATACTTTAGATCTTCGTATCCTTACTTTGAGTTCATATAGAGTTATCTTAGGCATGTATTGATTGTCTGTGAACAGAGCTAGAGTTGATTATCATAGGAAGATTATATCTTTTGTAGATGATTTGGGTGTCGATTCAATATACCCATCTCTATTCATACTATTTCTAATATGCATCTGAAGTGGTGTGGGTGATGGGGTTTTCAATTGTATTCTATTACAGTTAGTGATAGGTTAGAGGATGGGGCTAGTGGAGCTTCAATTGATGATCACCCCATTTTGCAGAAGTTTTATGATGTTTTTCCTAGGGAGATTCCAGGGATGCCTCCCCCACGTGAGATCCATTTTCATATTGATTTGGTTCTAAGAGTGGAACTTATCTCACAAACTCCTTATAGGATGACCACACCTAAGATATGTGATCTCCAATTTCAGCTATACAACCTTCTCGAGAAATGGATAATCTATCCTAGTGTATCCCCTTGGGGTTCACACAGTGATTTTATGTGAAGAAGAAGGACAGATCCTTGTAGTTGTGTGTGGACTATCGTCAGCTAAACAAAGTAACGATCAAGAATCGTTACCCTCTTCCTCACATTGATGATTTTTTTGATCAAATGAAGGGAGCCAAAATGTTTTCTAAAATAGAACTTAAGTCCAGATACCATTAGTTGAGGATTGCAGAGGAAAATGTCCACAAGACATCTTTCCATACAAAATATGGCCACTATGAGTTCATATTTGTGTCATTCGGTCTGATGAACGCCCTTGCAGTGTTCATGAGTTTGATGAACTGGGTGTTTAGGAATTTTTTAGATTGCTTTGTACTCATGTTCCTTGATGACATCTTGGTTTACCCTCATACGCATGAGGAGCACAAGGAGCACCTTCTTCACTAACTACACTTTTTTCATGAGCAACAACTTTATGGGAGCATGGAGAAGTGTGCATTCTTTCAGTCATAGGTGCAATATTAGAGAAAACATGAAGAATTTGAGGGTTATTTCATAGAGATTTGAATATTTCTAAGTAAATTTAAGAAATTTTAGGAAATTAAATCTCATTCAGGAGCAATTTATTTAAGAATGGATTTTCAGGTGCCGATAATGAAAGCTAAAACAATGAAAGTTGACTTATCTGGATGATTCCAAGGTTCTAGAAAGAGTTAGGATGAAATAAAATAGGCATTTGAAAGGCTATTACAATACTCTACAAGGTACTACAAGACATTTTATTAATCAAAATTTATTTAAGGGTTAAATATTTCTTTAGGTACTACAAGACTCTTCTGCTGCCACTACCTTAGTTTAAAATGAAATAAGAGCTAAATTTTGAGTTACACACAAAATTAGATTTTTAGAATAGTTTTAATTGATCATAAAATGTGATTTTTAGTGTTTTAGTGAATTATGGAGGTCAAGAACATTTAACTCGTGCCAAAATTTCATTCAAGGATTCATTCCCTATATGGAGGAGGAAACCTATTTCCATGAGGAACAACTTGAGAAAAAAGGTGTCCATGTAACATAAGCATTCTTTCACCCAAGTTTCATGTTGGTCAATAAATTGAATTATGAAGGGGTTATCATGTTCAAAGGTGAAATGTGGAGCTCAAGGAGTGACTTGATGATCATCATATCCTGGACTCTGTCATTGTACCCAAATCTCTCCAAAGAACAGAGCTCAAATGAACTAGTCATGTGACCGAGGTATCCAGGACCATCATGTGTGAAGTATTAAGGCATCGTCTATTTCCATGAGAGAGATATGAGAAAATAAATGTTTGAGAATCATGAATTTGATTCCATGAAAGGATGATTTTAGAACCATGAAAGGTCAGGGAATGATCTTTACAAGGAGCACCATGTTTCTAAGAATCAGTAATCATCTAAGTTCACTTGATGTAATTCACTTGGTATTATTCATAAAAACTCATTCAACATATAGTAGTGTGGTCAAACCTTAAGGAGGAGGCACAATATAATTACCTCATTTTTTCCATAGGAAATGAATCCCATTCAAGGAAAAATCCTCTATCTACAAAGTGAGGATCTCATTTTAGTAAGAAGTAGACAAACATCATAGAGTTACTGTCACTACAGTGAATTATGGACCAAATTTCAAAATTGGTACCAGTTTAAGTAGTGGTAGGGAAAAAATCCAATCCAAAAGGTCAAAATACCTACATAATGACTCTATTTTTTCCCAAAACAAAGACCAAATACAATCTATATGCCCTAAAAGCTTTAAGTCCTTATTGAAATCCTAAAAATGAGTAAGTACTGACCAGATTAGATTTTCAAGAAATGTCTTCTAAAGTATAAACCGTTAGAGCTACAAGACCACTTCCATAAGGTGCAGAGTGACCCTAAATCCTTATATTTACTAAAGTAAATATTATACTTAAAATTTATTTTTGTAAATGTGGCTCTTTCAGGCCCTTCTAAACTTCATATAACTCAAAACGTGTATGTTTTTCCTAACAATATAAATGCGTACGCATTATAATGTGTATGTGTTTCCTAACAATATAAATGTGTACGTGTTGTAACATGTATGTGTTTTAGGCCCTGGAAATACCAAACCAAGAAAACTATAATGTGTACACATTATTTCAGAAAGTATATGTGTTTTGGCTTATTTCAAATTTCGGTTCTCTTTTTAGCCCCCCAGATTGGTGCTCTTACCCTTAAAACAAGTATATTATCATTTTTGAGTAAGAAATGATTCAAGAAGGACTAAACTAAGATGAAGGAAATATTTTTATAGCCATGGTTGAATGAAAATTCAACATATATAATCATAAATTAGGGATCCATACTCATACCTAAGGAGAAAGACACTAACTACTGTCCTAGAGGCATCATCATGATCAAGAAATTAAGAAATTCCAAGAAAAACAAGTTGACAAAAGAAAAAAGAAAAACTGATAAGGATGAAACAAGAGATGGTATACATTTAAATGACACTTTCAAAATATCATATTTAATTGGAATCAAAGAAAGAAAGAGGAAGAACAAGATAGCTAGCACATGGCACGTGTGATGCATTTATTTTGTCCCCTTGGGAGTATGATGTAGGAACATCACTCCTAGCTTTTACATAGGGTTGTCAATATAAATTTTGGCTTTCAAAAATATGTTGATAGGTATAAGTGTTCATTTTATGTCATCTCTATGTGTTTGTTTTGGTCTAATTAGCTTTTCAAAATTTGAATCATGCACTTTCCCTCCTAAAGTGCAATCTTAAAATTAAGGCTATTTTGTCTTGATATAAGAGTATATATTTTTCATGTATGTAAAATAATTATGAAATAATAGGAAATTTAATGTGTGTGTGTGTGTGTTTTAAGTGTTTTATAACGTGTACTTCTAACCTAAGTTCTTAGGTTGGCTTAAACACTAAGCATGTAATTAAGAAGGCTAATAGCTTGTATTCGGTTAACGATTGCATCAAATGTTATAAAAAAAAATGTAACCAATTTAAACATTCCATTTGAATGTGATTCAAGGGGAAAGCTCCAAGAATATTTGAGTTTTGAGTATACATTTGATGGTCACAGTTTTTCATTGTTCTTGTGCATAGTATTGATCATAAAAACAAGTGCATGTCAAAACTTGAAGGATATTGTGGGTGGTAAGAATTATTTTCTAGTTGTCTTGATTTGTATGAGTTTGTAATAACATTATGGTGTTACAGGTTTGGAATAACCTAACATTTCATGTCAATATTTATAAAGGTGTAAGTTTAAGTTTAGTCCAATTTTTGTAATGTTGAGAAGTGAATATAATCCAATACTTAAATATGATTGAAGAGGTAATATCATTGTATGAAAGTATGTTTGATTGATTTGTTTAATCTTAAGAAGCCCTTGAGAATTGTTTTAGTGTAGAGTGGCATAGTATTCTGGTTAGAGATCTATATCAGGATAATCCTGTAACTTGAAATGAGGTTTTTTTGATGAAAAGGGATCTTATATTATATTAATGCAATATGATACAAGTTAGATTTCAACAAGAAAATACGTAGTATGAGAGCATGCCCCAATACCACAAAACAAAGATAGGTCAAGCTTAAAATAACAAGAGTCAAAATAGGTTGAGCCTAGGAGATTACAACAAAAAAAGGCATTGCCTAAAACCATTCAAAAAAAGCATTGTTAAGCAGCCGTAGAAAACATTCCTAAGGTAGGCAGATCCCACTCATCCAGTCACCCTGAATAGGGAAAAGTCCTTGCCAGTATTTAGAAGCTACCAACTAGCAGTAATTTCTCCCTCCAGATATGCTTCCCCATGCATAGGAATGACGAGGCTGAGGTGAGGAAATTTGTCTGATAGTGACAGAGGTGGCAGTGGGTACCAAACGTCATATTGCAAGCAAGTGGTAGAACGAGAGTCCAACCCATGCTGGAAAGATGGCGAGCCCTAGCCCTGTTGGTGAGACAATGAATGTAGCGATGATCCTTGGCCACAACGGCAAGCTGACGAGTAACTATACTCATGTAACTACCCAAGGGAAAGATGGGTGCAGTTGAAATCATGACATTTAGACTAGCTAAGCCATCCACCAAGAGCAGAAGGTGAAGAGTGCCTAGTGGAAGACGGAGGACAATTGGGCAAAATTACATGGGGCTTCCCCCCTGTGGCGTAGTAGGGTCTGAATGTGATCCACCTCCAACGCCACGTTGTTTTGCCTAAACTTGAATATGTAGAAGCACATTGGAGATCACCATAAATTTATTATAAATCAAGAAAGATTGATCGAATGCATAATTAAAAAAGAAGAAAGCATTTCTTTCTCTCCATATCCAAAATATAATCTCCCCTCTGAAAACATGCCAAATATGGGTGAACATAGGAAGAAGTTTGGGATCATCTCCTAAGAGGATATGCTGCCTTGAGTGAAACAGTGGGGTCATGAAGGAAAAAAAATAATGGATCCTGATAGAACTAGAAGACATTCAAAAGCATTTTCAAATTTCCATAGAAGGGGAATTTGGGAGACAGGATCCCAATTTGAACAATTCGAGCCCCGATAGGAAGGCCTTAGCGTAGAATACACCAAAGGAAATAAGAAAGTTTGGGCTCCATGCATATAGTCCAATATAGTTTCAAATCACCTAACCTAGGTAGACAAAGTGGAGTGAGTTCCCCAACAAGTGTTAAGTTTTTCCACCATGGGAAAATGGGGTGAGAGAAAATAGTATCCTTTGGTGTCTTTCTAGTTACAAAAAGGAGTATCGGCATACCACTTCACCTCTATCCACCATGGGTGAGAGGATTACACAACAATCTAATGCAAAATGTGATTGGGAAGAAAATTAAGCATAGTAGTGAAAGTATATTGATCTTGGTTGGAAAGTAGAAATAGAGCTTTAAAATTTGGCCAAGAGAACCAGTATTGATATTTTTTGCAGAAGAAGTCCTCAATGGTGTAAATTTTGCGCTTAAAGAATTTGAGCGCAAAGATTCATGGGACCTCTACTAAACATTTATCTTGGGATTGAAAAATAGGCAACCACAAGAGAGATTGTTGATTCAGATAAAGCCCATTATGAAAACCATCTCCCTTCCACAAAATCCAAGGTTTGACACATTCTCACACTTTCTAAATAATCTTAAATACAAAGGTGTGAACAATTTTGATAGGCACATGAGTGATGAGAAAATTGATGAATCCTAAGCCTTTCCACGCATGGCAGCCATAAGGAGAAACTTCCCCAATGCCACGTTGTATGAGACCTTTCTAAGATTCTTTGCTAGTAATGCTTTTGATAATCCACTTAGCAGATATTGACCTTGACGTTGAATGTGAATAAGCCTGAGGCCTCCAAAATTGTGAGACAAACAACAGATATCCCAGGATACCTGATGAAAACCTTTTCTAGTAGAAGCATTATCCCATAAGAAACCTTTGAGTAGTTTTTCCAGCTTCTGAATGGAGGATTTGGAAGGAACCCAACAAGACGAGTAGTAAACATGGGTGGTTGCAAGAAATTTAGAGCAGATTTTGAAGTTCCCAGCCACAAATAAAGGACTGATGATCTAATATTCCAACTTTTTCACCACCCGTGGAATGAAATAATTCCATAGTTCTACAAGGGAGGCTTGAAAAGAAAAAGGAATACCTAAATTTTGTAAAATCTCACCATGTTGTATAATTTTCCAATCAAAGGAGGCAATCTAGTTTGGTGCGGGAAGGAAATATTTCTAGTAACATTAGGATTTTTTCCATTGAATGGATGAACTAGAAGCTAGGTCAAAAGTATCCAAACATTTCATAGCATTACGAATTTTTGTTTCATCCTCGATAAGCATAAGGAAGGATTCGCCTGCAAAATTCCCATTGAGAATTTGTGAATTCAGCTCATCCGAAAGTGAGATTCCACGAACAAAACCGTGCACTTTGGGCATGATCTAAGAGATAATCAAAACCTTCAGCCGCCAACACATATAGTGCAGGGGCAAGAGGAAAACCTTGTCTAATAGACCAAAAAATCCTAAAAGGCTTTGAGTTGAGGACATTAATAGAAATTTGAGCAGAGGCCTCTGTAAAAATCATTATGATGGATTGAATAAAAATGGGTCCAAAGCCAGTGGCCTGAAGCATTGCGAGAATGAATGGCCATTCAATCTAATCATAAGCCTTATCAAAGTCAATATTGATAAACATGACGTCCTCATGAGACCTACAAGCCCATTTCATGCCTTCCCACACTGTGATGATGTTATCCAGGATGAAACGTCCTTATATGAAGCATGTTTTCTCTGGATTAATATTAACAGGTAGAATATTGCATAATCATAGAGCTAACACTTTGGCAATGATTTTGTAGTATAGACATTCAACAATGTAATCAACTGCCAACAAGTGATTTTCTTTAGATCTCCTTGCTTACAGATAAATTTGATGTTACCCTTATTAATGCATGGCCCTAGGGATTGGTTCTAAAATCCTTCAATATAGACCTGAAAAGGGTCTTTCCCGACAGAATCCCAAAGAGATTTATAAAATTCATAAGGGAATCCATCACAGCCTGATGCTTTATCATTAACCATTAGTAGAGTGGCTTCAAGGAGGCCATCAATGGTAAGCATTATTTCATATATCACCTTCTGAGCCTTTGATAGTTTACGTGACACAACACCCAAACATTGATCAAGAACGGCTCAACGAGCTGCAAAGGGTGGTTGAGCATGAAATACGAGCTTATAGTGGTGCACAAAGGCTTGAAAAATAAGTTACAGGTTAGTACCTCTAAGCTCTGTTGTCCATGATAGGTTGAATTTGTTGAGAAGGCTTTCTGGGTCAGATAGAAAAAACTAATTCTTTTGAAACCCGATCTCCAATCTTGAGCCAATACATCTGAGTGCCGCTTGCATTATAGCTATCCATAATTTGGATTTTATGTCGGAGCATTACAACTTACATTTGGAGATTGTTAGAGAAGGGATTGCCTTGAAACACCACCGTCACCCCGACTGAGAGTTGAGGTCTTAGCAGTGTCTGAGCGGAATCAAATTTTTTCCAGCTGTTAGTCATAGTTTCTAAGAAATATAGTAGTTTGAGTCAGTGTGTCTTCCCACCGTTGTATCTAGTTGGATTGCATAGGTGGATGAAACCACTAATAGTGACTAGCTTGTGGAATTAAATACAAAACCCCTTTGATATGATTGAAAGTGGGGTCATGTTGCATCAATGTAGTATCAAGAAAGAATTGGAATTTATGAAAAAAAGGGTGTGCATCTTGCCAACAGATATGAAATTACATAGAAGAGTGGCCCAAAAAGAAAAATTCAAGCATGACCTCCACTAGCATAAAATAAATGCTATTTAACTCAAAAAAATATTGAGCTAAAAGCATGGCTCTGTCAAGCCATTTAAGAATGTGATCCATCCCTCCACGAAGATTAATCCACGTGTACCAAGATTCATAAGTGGTAAAGCGAGATACGTTAGGATAAAAAAAACAAATATATTACGCATGAAGTACCACGCTTCACTTTCACCAGGTGTCCACCTCATAGGCAAGTGGAAAAATTTATCATTAGGGGATTCAGCCATATTAAAATCTTCACTTATTACCCAATATGCATCGGGAATGGAGTTGGATATCCACTACCACAAATCATCCCTTTCAGTCACATCATTTGAGGAATCATTTTTTATGAGCCCAAAAGGGTGGCCATCAATATTAAAGAGGACCCATATGACACGGTTGGAGGGGTCGATACCATAGACAATTAATAAGGATTGCAATTTGGGAGAAAAAACTAAAATAATCCCCCACGCCCTGCTTCATGATTTCTATAGAAATCCAATCTGTCAGGCCAGATGGATTTGTAAACAATTTGTAACTGAAAACCTATAATTTTTACTTTCTGTGAAAACAAAATGTCCACATTTGCACATCATTGTTGAGTTTCATGCACAACATACTTACGATAGGATTCTGTAAGACCCAGAACCTTCCAAGATAGACTATTCATGGGAAACATTGGTTCAAAGATATATTCCCATCCTCCAAGCCATCAAGGGCATCATATTGATTGTGCAAGAAACAAGCATCATTATGATGTAAAAATTCATGCAGATTGATTTGTTTCCAATTTGCATACTCAATTTTGTATTCTGCTTCAGTGGAATCCACACTACATGTTGGGCTATGGTCCCAAGAGATGCGGGAAGGACTTAGGTGCCATTTGGACGGCCCTGGTGAACTGCCTGATAGCATTAGTTGTACTAAGTGCTGGATGGAGGCATGAGAAACAAAATTTGTCTACTCCATGAGAACTAACACCATAAGGGGTGTGCTGGAGTAATTTGGCAAATAAGAAACTGAGATTGCAACAACAGTTAGTTCTTTAATAGCAGCTATAGGCTCCATAGTGGGGATACTGAGAGTTTTCTCCTTAACAGTCAGCTCCCAATGAACATGGAAGCTAGAGGCTTTAGATTGTTGGGATTTGTTCTTATTTCGCCGGCCTCCGAAAAATTGCCAGCCTTCCTCCTGATGGGTTTTGATAGGCTTGGAATTTTTTTTGACCATAGGACAGTTGTGGTGTACCTAGAGTGGGTAGTCCTTGATCTTGTGATCAGGCACCTGGAAATAGAAGCAAGTGTTAGGTATATTGATATGCATGACCTACTAGGTATATAATTTATCTCCCATCTAGATATCCACAAAATCCTTGAGATCTTGTGAGGGATCAATCTCAATGCATAATCACTTCTGTAACCGAGTATGGTAGAACTTATCTGATTTCAAGAAGACTACCCGCCCAAGCAAACCAGAAATTTGTTGTAGAAAGGGCATGCATGGCAAAGGGAGACTAGGAAATTCAACCAATATAGGAACTTTAAGGGTGGTATATTCAGATACCACAAAGTCTTTGTGTCAAGGTGTTAATTCAAGAAGCGAGTTGTGGACATACCAAGTGCCTTGCTTACCTAGAATATTGGGCGCATTAGCAGGGTCTAAATAATGAAAAATAAAGAAACCATTGGTCATGTTTTGAATGTTATCTAGGTGGAATACATGGGGAGTCCAAACTATGTTATCATAGGATTTGAGCATGATTTCAGAGGGGATTCGACCCATAAAATACCTAATGAGGAAAAACTTCTCTAACCATTAACAAAGAACATTAAATTTAGGAATGGGAAGAACTACATCAGGAGGAGAAATATTACCTCATGGAAGACCTTGAGGACGAATTTCCTGGGTCTCTTCACCGGCGGGACCATTGCTTGCTCCACTATCTCCTACCATGGTTGAAACAACCAACTTTGTAGATGGCGAGGACATTATATAGGGAACACCTAGATGACGAGAAAACCTAGGAGAAAGTATAGCAATAAATTCCCGTACAGCCCGAAAAGGTCACGATGTGGTGGTTGGGAATGTGAAACCCTAGAAAAGTTAGCTCCAGTTTTGTGCCAGAGTTGCAGAGCATTCTATCTTAATCTGACAGTTCTCATACTTTTCTAACAACTATTGAAATGAGGTTTTGAATTAATATACAAGTATTGTGAACTGTGAAGCATTTGATATGTTATGTTAACCTTTAATGGTCTTCTAGGATCCTTAAAGTGAATTTAAAGACCATGATTATATCATAGTTTATTGAAAATATTTAGAACCCTGGTTTTAAGGGACATATCAGTGACACAGTAAGTTATTTACATAGTTTAGTGGCCTTAAGTGCCTCATTGTGAAATTTGTAAGATTGAGTACAAAGGCCCCAGTGTAGAAATGAGATTTTTGGTTTTAAAAGTGTGAGGAAACAATGTGGTGAGCGAACAATACTTTTCGGGCCTAGACAGAGGTAGTTTTTCAAGAAAGTGGAAAATTGATAATATGGTGATTTCAAACCATTTAGCAGATAAATTTAGTCTAGTGCAAGGTATAGTGACATGATGAAATGAATGGTTATGTGCAATGAGTTGAAAAATAGAATTTGCATGATTAAGGGTGATTGTGAACTTGAGAAGAAGCTAGTCTTAAATGCGTAAAGAGCAATTTTGAGTTCTTGTGTGATTTCTAGCATTGTGATTTTTTGAGATTGATGTGGCTCTGCATCTACGGTCCGAGGCTGATGTGGAAAACAAGTAAAATGGAAATGTACATATCTCATTTGATGGAATTCAAAGGGAATTTTGAAAAAAATGATGTCACTGGGGTTTCTGCGTGCTGGATAAGTTGCTCCAATTCCGTGTACCTAAAATAAAAATTGTTTTTTTTTAACAAAAATATTTTTTATTTGAATGGTGCTCTTGTTTTCCAATATCAATATCAATTTTTACTATTTCCTATCCTTGTAATATTCATGGCTTGAAAATTTTGAACAAATAGATGGTATATACTTTTTGATTTATTTCAAAAGTTTTTTGATAATTCTCTTTAAAGCTACAAAGAAAACCACAGTGGGTTTGATGTGTGTGAGAAGTAAAAAATTATAAAGTTTTCTACATAATAATTCAAAGGGCCCTTGGTTTATTGGTGATGTTGATTGGATTTGAATAATTCTACCAGGGATTAGGTCTTATTGAGAACAAGGTGTGGAGATACCCAACAAGGAGAGTCGAAATGTTTGATGTTAGGATCGTGCCCTGGGTGACTTTGACGATGTACATGCCCCTTACTGATAACTGCTTATAAAGCTGAAGGTGATCAAACATGTTGATAATCTATGCAATCTATTGCACAATTGAATGCACTTTCAATTATAAAAATAGAAAAACAAAGCATTGCAGTTCAAAAAATTACAAAATGAGACAAGGATAGCTCATAAAATATTTTGTTACCACAACGCTACATGTAAATATTTTAAGATTTGAAGTTAAATAATATCATACAAAAATGTGCTAATTAAAAATATACCTATGGTCCTAAAATATTTTTTCACACGACGCTAGATGGAAATATTTTAAGATTTGAAGTTAAATAATATCATACAAAAATTTACTAATTAAAAACCCAAGCCTACGGTCCTCATCGATAATAATTCTTGCCAACACATGGAAATATCATGGCGTGGGCCACGAATAAAACATTAAATTTGAAAAAGGACAACAAAAGAATCAAATTTGTAGGACATGTAAGTTTCATGATATAATATAACCTCTACAAATAGAAAGAGAAAGCAAGGTGCTATAGAAATGTGATTTAACTGTTACCAATGGATAATGTGAATAAAATATTGATATATGTAAGAGTTTACTTAATCACTTTCTTTCATGGTAATATATGTTTTTAAGAATCACATTTGATTATAAAGATATCAATGAAGTAAAATGTAAAATAATTTCTCTTCAGATTTTATAACTTATATATATATATATATATATATATATATATTCATTTTTCATATTAAAAGAAAAAATCAGTTATATAAACATTAGATAAAGATATAGATGGTATTGGAATATTAGAGAAGAGCTATATAAGTAATGTAGAGCTTTTACACTTTCCCATTCAGTGGAATGGTAAATAGAGGCGATGTCGATGTTAAAAGTTTCTATCAACATATTAACAAGCATTGGAGAGCTCTTCCCACACAGCGGGTGGCTTTTCTTGGTTGAGAATTTTTATATGAATAGCTCTTCCTGATTACATTCTTTGGCATAGAATATGATACACGAGTAAAAAATTATTAAAGAAAATGTCACAATCGTATCCTTCCTCTATATGAATTGCATGTAATCGTGGATATAATTACAAGAATTGCACTTAATTCTCAGAAATAAAATTATGAAAGAAAGGCATTGTATAAAAACAACTCTAAAAAAGACACTTGTAAGTAATGACACAGCATTTTCTTTTGATTTCTTTATAAGAGAGATAATGAAGAAGATATGATTGAAAGACTATACGGTTGTAGTGTTTTGAATTGGAATGTAAATCATTCTGTTTCCATTCTTTCTAAGGAGCCGTAGGCTTAAAATCTTGTCTGTATTATTTCTCTTTATAAATTTACAATTGGTAGTGTGAGAAGAGATCACTTGGTATGGCATTTTTTTGGGTACACTTTGTTTAATGTTTTATACATGTGCTTTCAAATATGATTAAATGGATGTTCATAAGTGATCAATATCTCTTATTTTGGCGCATTCTATGTTGAGCGGCGTAAATGAAAACCAAATATCAGTGTCTCCACTTACGGAAGGCCACTCGCAGTAGAGGTTACAACGTACTATAAACCCACTTTATTGCTATGAATAAATAATACCAATTGTTAAAAATATCTATAGACCTGTAAGACATGGTTCTTTAAACCCCCTTCCTATTTATAATAATGCGGTGAATTTTTTTTTACTTGTTTAAGTGAAATTGAAATGAAGGTTTAAAACTCAATATCTCCGTGTTATACATAGCTTATTAAACTAGAAATTGCATGTGTAAAATGCAATGTGAATGCCAAAAGATATAAGTTATTTGTTTTAGAGGGATAGTTATGACGTTTTTTAGTTGATGTTGATAAGGGGTGTGATTGATTTTGATTGTGTAGAAATATAGATAAACCACTTCATTTAAATAACACAAACATGAGGTCTGACCTTTAAAACAATTCAATATAAAAAGAGGATATAATTTACAAAGGTTTGGATGGATACAAAAATGCTAGACAGATAATCCCAAGCCTGGCACATAGCCGTAAATTAGTGACAACCCTTTGAATTCAAGTATAGCTTAAAATAAAAGGAAAAAACCAAAGCCTCGTGAATCAATGTTTCTAAACAAAATTCAGACAAAACTAACCTTGTGATGTATCCAAACCTGTTTAATATTATAAAATCACAGTCTCGTCTACATCAATAAAGTCGAAAGTAGTCCCTAGGAGGTGTGTTGGTTATATAGTGAACTCAAAACTTACCTTACGTTGAAAGTGAAACACCTATCTAAACTCTAAAAATTGCATCCATTAAAATAGGCTTTCATGGAAAATAATGAAATTCCTAGAGAGATTGCAGTAGATTTATGAACAAATTCTCAACTACTAGACATATGATCAATTCGTTCACTACATTATTTTATACTTGTTTGTAAGCGTACTAGTTTAGTTGTAAGAGTATTGGAGCATGTATTCCTCCATTCAATTCCAAGCAGAAAGGAAAAGACAATCAAAACAAAAAAATCATTTCTTCATCTTCCTTCATTTTTATCTTTACATCAGAATCATGTATTTATTCATAAAAAGTGCATTATTGCTTTCCATTGAAGTAGAGCATGCAATGGTATACTTTAGCCATGGGATCAATCCAATGTCAAATCATTGACTGCAAATGATCACATTCATAGAAGTATGAGTTGTAAGAAGAGGCTATTGAAAGCATTCACAAAATTGTGACACCGGTGAACAAGAACCCAAGTTCAAGCTTCTCTAGCCTCCCTCATATAGATGGCTAAGATCAAGAAAACTTTACTGGCTTTTCTAACTGGTAAAAATAACATATTAAATTTAAAAATCACCTAAATTTACTATATTTTCCAATCTTACTATATTTCCCAAAATCTACCAGTACTAATTGTAAATGCTATACATTAGAATATATTGCTTATATTTCGAAAAATGTAGTGACTAATTATATACTTACTAAGAAAAATCCCACCCGAAAATCTTGGCTGAGAACTGAGGATGAATTTGGGGAATTGAAGGATGTCATTGCAATTACAATAGCACAGAGTTCTTGTTGTTTCCATTATGTTCACATTAGGGGGTGCATACTGTGGAAACTCTATTGAATTTCAAACTTAGGATTTCTTCACAAACTCTTTTATAGAGGAGATAACTCTTATAAGTGGGCTAAAGATGTGTTTGATGCAAGACTGCAGTGGTTGTGCAAGAATGGAATTCAGTATTGGAGAAATTCTTGGCAAGATAGTGAATCTAGGACCAATTGTGCAGTGCCCACTTCCCTTCGACCTCATTTTGTTTTGTCGTTTTCAAGACTGATTACTTCACTTATGGATTATTATGACTTCTTGTTTTAGCATGCTAGTAGATGTCATATACATTGGACTGTTATTGATTCAATCTTTATATGATGCATATGGTTTACTGGTGGACATTTGATGATGATATTTGTATATTTTGACAGGGTTATTTATCTTAATTATGACGTGTGATATGTTTAATCATTCTGAGTAGAACTTCATAATTAGACTAATGTGATGATCGTTTTGACATAACTGAAATGTGGAATAGAAATGTGCTAGAAAGTGTTAAGTGATATCGTACTTGCATAGATGATAGTAAATCAGGTGTTGATTATTATAGATTATATTGTATATTTGGCATGAATGTTTTAATGTGGCCAACAGACCGAATGAGGTAATTTCTGCTCTGTAGGTATATTATATTCACAACAATACTGGGGAGTGGAGACCAACCACATCGAAATTCGAGAAGAATCTAGCTAAGGTCACCATGGCAACAAGTAAATTATGTGTGTGTTAGAATTATCTGATAAAGGGAAAATTGTGACCTAGGGATCATATGTTGTTTTGTTTTAATTTTTCACTTTTATTATGTTAGTATGTGTTGCTCTTAGTAAGTGAAATTTGTGTTATTATTCATATTTCTTGGATTGGAGTTTACCCCTTTATTAGCCATGGGTTGTAATGGGTTAATTAAGTTAAATTGAAAATTGTCCTAAACTAATTAAAAGATATGACCTAAGAGAGTTCATTTATTAACCTTGATTTACTTTGGATTTTGTGTGGATTGATGTGTATTTAAGTTTGAGTGTAGCACACTCTACCCCACATGGGAAACTCGAATTTGGCCTTTGAGGCCAAATTTCAAAGCCTGTGGGACAAGTCAAACTTGTCCCACACCTCTTAAAACCCCATGCCAACCATACCTATGGGTTGGAAGGCCAAATTTAGGGTCCTTTAGGTGTTTTGGGGGGGATAAAAGGGTAAAAATATTAATTGCACTTTCTTTCAAATTTAATTTTGTCCTTTGAGGAAGTGGGCTTAGTTGGAATGTGCAAGTTACTTGCCTTTCTTTAAACCACTTATTAATGGTGCATTGGAATTTGATGTTGACCAAATGATGTGGAGTGGAGGGAAAAGGAGGTGGCATCCTACTTGGAGCCACATCATCCCTCCCTCTCTTTTCTCTATTTTTTTGAGCCTCTTGGTTGTTTTGGGGGTTGGGAAATTTTTTCATGTTTTAGTCTTTTTGTATTTTGGAGAGGAGAGGATTTGGAAGGAGTTTGTGAATTCTTGGAGCTTTTGGATGCTTTCTTGATCCTTGGAGGGATTTGAGAATTCATTTTTGGAGCAAGCTCTACCATGGAAAGGTAGGAGCTTCCCCTTTGTTGCATTATGTTTCTTTTGTTATATGAATGTATTTTTATGTTGTGTTGAATGTTGTTGTTTGAAATGCTTGTTGGGATCTGATTTTCCCACATACTATATACATTAACTGGTAAGTTTTCAATAGGGAATCAAGGTAATAAATTTCTTCGGGTCCCTGAGTGACTTTTCCACTGTCCCTCCCATCGATTTTGACAAAAATATCTTGAAGGTGAACCCCGAATTTGAGGATATGATCGATACTGGACAGATAACAACATGGTTGGACAGACTGCTGGCTTTAACGCCTTCTCTGTCCCTTAAGCGGTTTTTGCTATAATCTTTTATCCTGTCTTGCTATAATAAATAAAAGTAGTCTAAAACTGACTGAATATGAAATATAGTTAACACCACGTCCTTGGCTGAGAGTCGTGCTGCCCTGGATGACTTCCTGTGGTAGAGAACTCGGATTGTAGATGTTATTTGCAAACTTCTAGCAGAGATGATCACGCATCCTCCAGATCCTAACAGAATTACCAATCCAAATAAAGGGATTTTCCCAGCTGCAGTGGCAGGTCTTAAGCCTAAATCGTGACAAATATTGTATACAAAAAGTCTTATACCGTCTCAAGTCGCTTCCTACCTCTTTCACTGTCCTCAATCGATTTGATAAAAATCTCTTGAAGGTAGAACCCGAACATGAAGGTGCATTAGATGCTGAACAGATTACAACATAGTTGGTCATCCAGCTTGCTTAAGGCGTTCAAAGAAATTGATTCACAGAGTATTGAACCTCGCCATTTTCATGCGGTCTGAGCGTTTGAAACAGTGTCCCACCTGCTACACTCGCCTGTAGTTCCAACCTGCAACCACCACATTAACCTTCCTGTTCCCACGCGCCCAGGACATTGTTAGACAGCGGGCCGACTGTGTGTAAAGTCAGAGATTTGCAAATCTATGAGACTAATTGTTGATGCGGCCAGAGGTTGGTTAGCCCGCCTGTCCCAGCGGTAGCGCCATCATTAAACCGCCTCATTAACTCCTCTTCCAACCTAACCCTTTTAATGAGCCTATTCGTAGTGGCTTTGACCATGCTTGTTCCTCCTTCTGGCAATCACCTTATGCCGAGTTATTTTGTTAGGTTGTCGAGGGTCGCATAATTTATTTATTGTTACAGTCCTTCGTGAATGTTTGTTTTGATTGTCTATATTGTATTATTTTGAATTTAAACTTTATTCCTCACTTATTATTTGCCCTCTTAACTTTTAACTCCTTTAAATAAAATAAAAGAATGAGATAAAAGGACTTACCAATACTCTATTAATTCTCTTTTAAAGTATTTTGTATAACTCATATATATATATCCGAACAATAGTGAGCAAGATTGAAACATTTCTTAATTCCAACTTATATCACTTAAATTAAAAGTAATTAACCTTTCAAAGAGATATCCAGGAACATATATTAAAATATTTCTATAAGACAACAAAATAGCAATATATGTGTTTATCCTTGTAACATATCTCTTCAAATATATATTAAATATCTCAAAAAAAGAAAATTTAGTCGTATTGTTGGATTAAATGTTCGTGGAAGCAGGTGTTTGTTCCTCGTCATCGTCATCGTCGTGAGCACAGCGTCGTTCATTTTTTTTTTCAGCGTTACATTTTGGTATCAGAGCCAGGGGTTCGAAGCTGGGACCCTTGGACACACGCAGAAAACATGAAACAGGAACACTTAACTTAGTACAGAACATTATTCTTTTAAAATATAAAACCACAATGTTTATAATTATAGTAAACAACAAATTTAGAAAATTGGCACAAGACCTAGAACAATGAACTAACTCTCGCCTTGATCTGTGCAGGAGGCGCGGATTGGGCGAGGGGTGTCTTCACATAGACCTAGACATACCACCACCAGAACAAGCCGTAGCAGCCATTCTACCTCAGATCTTGCAGACACTCCAAGATGTCAATGCCGCTATACGCGGAGAGCCCTTGGGAGGATGACTTGCTAGACATAGTTTGGAGCCATCAGTAGATGTCCAGGTATCCCCTCGACACAGCGAGGAGCACAGAGAAGAGAATTTCCATGCAGAGTCAGCTAGGGCAGAATCAGCATAGATAGGACATGGGGACAGGATCTCAGGACATAGGGACAGGTCTCAGAGCCCTAGACAGAGGGAGGAGCATACAGAGAGATCTAGGATTTGTCATACATCAGCTGCAGATCATATCAGGAAGATCCTGAAGCTATGACCATCGCACTATTCAGGTGATACAGGTAGTTTTCAGGCAGAGGCCTGGTTAGTGAGCTTGAGCGGATGCTTCAAGCTCTGCCCTTGCACTTGCAACACGAAAGCTCGTGTTTCAATCCATCTTCTGAAGGATGGAGCAGGAGTCTGGTGGAGGACCGAAGAGTAGAAACTCCATGTTGACTCGGAGATGATTACCTGGGAGCTGTTTGAGGAGTGTTTCAGGAGCAGGTATTTACCCAGGAGATTTATACAACGGCGCATAGATGAGTTTCATGACCTCCGTCAGGCATCGATGACAGTAGCTGAGTATGTGAGTTGATTTCTGGACCTACTTCAGTACGTTGACTATATGCAGGATGAGCAGGTACGGATTCACAGGTTCATCTGGGGCCTGAACTTGGATTTAGGTGGCACAGTGCGCATTCACTGCCCACAGACATTAGCAGAGGCCGTGGAGAAGGCCTATATTACAGAGGAGACACGGGGGAAGACGTAGCATGCTAGAGACAGAGTTCGGAGCTGTATCCTGTAGATGCAGGATAGTAGGTCGAAGGGGTCAGTTCCTCCTCCTCGGGGTGGACAAAGTTTAGGGCAAGCTTCATTTAGGCCACCACAGCAGCAGCAGCAGCAACAGACCCGCCCACCTTACCGACCTCCTCAGAGATTTGATGCACAGAGAGGACGTAGTATGGGGCCTCCTCCTAGGGGTCCCATCAAGACACATGGTGCACTGAGAGCTCAGTCAGTAGGGGCTCGTCAGCAGAGGCCTTAGCAGTCCATAGCCGGATCATCAGGATCTGTATCTCAGTCATCTAGAGTACCAGCTGGAGCTACTTCCCACTGGAGGGGACCAGGCAGCTGTTATGGTTGTGGTGTTGTTGGACATCATTGGAGAGATTGCCCACAGAACCCTAACAAGGGCAAGATGGAGAGCTCAGAGCCTACTGTTGGAGATATGGCACGGAGTCATCGGATCTACGCAGCGGTTGAGAACCACCAGGCTGAGCATTAGAGTACTGTGATTGAGACGACAGGTAGTATTGGTGGTATTTCCACCTCTATATTATTTGATTCTGGTTCTTCTGATTCTTTTATTGCACCATCCTTAGTTGAGCATTGTAGGATGGTGGCAGTTAGGCAAGGCCGTAGCTGGGACATTGAGATGGCTTCTGGAGCCAAAATTTCTGTAGATTCCTTAGTCAAGGAGTGTGTAGTGGATTTGGGACCCTTCACCACTACTTCTGATCTTCGGATCCTTCCATTAGGATCTTATGGTTCCAATTTAGGCATGGATTGGTTGTCCACTCACAGAGCTAGAGTGGATTGTTACCATAAGACTATTGCTTGCATAGATGATCTTGGAGTAGAGTCAATGATATCAAGAGTTAGGAGGGCCGTATCCATTCGCACCATCTCCGCTATGCAGCTTAAGCGGTGTGCGCGACAAGGTTGTCAGATGTTTGCTATTACGGTCAGTGACAGATCAGAGGATGAGTCGAGAGGACCTTCCCTCGATGATCATCCCATCTTGTCAGATTTTGCCGATGTGTTCCCAGGGGAGCTACCGAGATTACCTCCCCCACGTGAGATCGACTTCCATGTAGATCTAGTTCCAGGCGCAGAGCCTATCTCACGAGCACCCTATCAGATGACTACTCCTGAGTTATGTGAGCTCAAGTTGCAGCTTGAGGACCTTCTGAAGAAAGGCCTAATCCATCCTAGCGTATCCCCTTGGGGTGCACCAGTTATCTTCGTGAAGAAGAAGGATAGATCTCTTCGGTTGTGTATTGACTACCGTCAGATGAATAAAGTAACGATCAAGAATCGTTACCCCCTTCCACGCATTGATGATTTATTTGATCAGATGAAGGGGGCTACAGTTTTCTGTAAGATAGATCTTAAGTCAGGATTGCGGAGACAGATATTCACAAGACAGCTTTCCGCACGAGATATGGCCACTACGAGTTCATAGTGGTACCTTTCGGTTTGACGAATGCCCCCACAGTGTTTATGAGTTTGATGAATGGGGTATTCAGGACCTTCCTTGATCGCTTCGTGCTCATTTTCCTTGATGACATTCTGATTTATTCACGCACACGTGAGGAGCACAAGGAGCACCTTCACCAGGTTCTTCAGTGTCTTCGCAAGCAACCCCTTTACGGGAACTTGGAGAAGTGTGCGTTCTTCCAGCCTGAGGTGCAGTATTTGGGCCACATTATTTTAGGGGAAGGTATCGCAATCGATCCTTCCAAGATTTGAGCCATCATGGATTGGCAAGCACCCTCTAGTGTGACCGAGGTCTGTAGTCTCATGGGTCTAGCAGGGTACTACAGGAGGTTTGTTCAGGACTTTTCTCGGATTGCGCATCCTATCACTTCTCTTCAGCGGAAAGGGAAGAAGATTTTTTGGTCAGATAGACGTGAGCAGGATTTCAGTACACTCAAGGAATGCCTCACGAGAGCACGTATTCTTTCAGTGCTGGATCCTCAGGGTGAGTTCTATGTTTGCGTGCAGATGCCTCCTTTGCAGGACTTGGAGGTGTGTTAATGCAGGAGGGTAGAGTAGTTACCTTCGAGTCTCACAAACTCAAATATTATGAGCTCAATTATCTGACCCATGACCTTGAGGTTGCAGTAGTAGTACATGCCTTAGTGTGGTGGAGACATTTCCTTCTTGGCCAGAGATTTGCACTTAGGACTGATCACTTGAGTCTTCGCCACCTCTTCACGCAGCCCAATCTCAACGCTCGTTAGTGGCGTTGGATGGAGTTACTCTATGAGTATGACATGGAGATAGAGCATGTGAAAGGAAAGGAGAATGTCCTTGCAGATGCCTTGAGTAGGCGGAGACATGTGGCTATGGCCACCTCAGTGGGCACAGATTTGCAGAGTACGATCTTGCAGCAGCTTCCTCAGGATAGTTTCTACCTTGCAGCCAGAGCAGAGATTGAGTCTCAGAGACCCCTTGAGGGGAGATTTGATGGATATTCATTAGAGGCAAATGGTCTTCTCAGACACAGAGGTCAGATTTATGTTCCTAGAGATGGAGGCTTGAGACATGATATTTTGACAGAGGCTCATTGTGCACCTTATTCAGCCCATCCCGGGGTGAAGAAAATGCACGCCACCTTGAGACAGTTGTATTTTTGGCGAGGACTTTGGAGAGACATAGCCTCATATGTATCCCACTGTTTAGAGTGCCAGAGGGTGAAGGCCGAGCATCAGCATCCAGCTGGCCTTCTCTATCCTCACGCCATACCAGAGTGGAAGTGGGACACCATTTCCATGGACTTCATCGTTGGGTTACCTACGTTGAGATACCATCACGACGCCATCATGGTCACGGTGGATAAATTAACGAAGGTAGCTCATTTTTCTCTGGTAAAGACCACCTATACAACAAGTGCTATGGCACGAGTATACCTTGATGAGATTGTCAGATTACATGGGATTCCGTGGAAGATCATTTGCAACCGCGACCCTTTATACACCTCCCATTTCTGGACTACCATGCAGTATGCCCTCGAGACAAGGATTAATTTCAGCACAGCTTATCATCCTGAGACAGATGGACAGACAGAGAGGGTGAATCAGATCTTGGAGGATATGCTCAGGATGTACGTGATGGATCATCAGTCGAGATGGGAGGAGTATCTGTATTTGGTGGAGTTTTCCTACAATAATAGTTTCCAGAGTTCTATAGGCATGGCTCCTTTTCAAGCATTATATGGTTGAGAGTGCAGGACACCTCTCAGTTGGGATAGGATTGAGGACAGGGTTTCCCTTGGGCCAGCTTTATTACAGGACATGGAGCAGCAGGTTACATTGATCAGGAAGAGATTGCAGGAGGCGCAGGATAGACAGAAGAAGTATGTAGACCAGCATAAGACAGATCGCAGTTTTGAGGTAGGCACGAAGGTGTTTCTTCGTGTCAGACCACATAAGAGCCCTATCCGTTATGGAAAAGGTTCTAAGATTGCTCCTAGGTTTGTGGGTCCATTTGAGATCTTGGAGCGCCTCGGTCCCTTGGCCTATCGTCTAGCATTGCCACCTAGCTTATCGCACGTCCATGATGTGTTTCATGTTTTTGTGCTTAGGAGATATATTTCTGATCCTTCTCATGTACTAGATTAGACTGCATTGCAGGTGCAGGATCAGGGGCAGGTGATGGTGGAACCCGTGTGCATTTTAGATCGCAGGACCCTGGGCCTTCGCGACAGAGAGATTGATCAGATTCAGGTCCAATGGGACAGGTATGATGAGACTGCAGCTACTTGGGAGGATGCTACTTTGCTACGAGGACAGTTTCCACACCTTTTCCAGTGACTTCCAGGAGGAATTCAAGTCTAAGGGGAGGGGGATGTAGTGCCCACTTCCCTTCGACCTCATTTTGTTTTGTCGTTTTCAAGAGTGATTACTTCACTTATGGATTATTATGACTTCTTGTTTTAGCATGCTAGTAGATGTCATATACATTGGACTGTTATTGATTCGATCTTTATATGATGCATATGGTTTACTGGTGGACATTTGATGACGATATTTGTATATTTTGACAGGGTTATTTATCTTAATTATGACATGTGATATGTTTAATCATTCTGAGTAGAACTTGATAATTGGACTAATGTGATCATCGTTCTGACATAACTGAAATGTGGAATAGAAATGTGCTAGAAAGTGTTAAGTGATATCGTACTTGCATAGATGATAGTAAATCAGGTGTTGATTATTTTAGATTATATTGTATATTTGGCATGAATGTTTTAATGCGGCCAACAGGCCGAAGGAGGTATTTTTTGCTCTGCAGGTATATTATATTCACAACAATACTGGGGAGTGGAGACCAACCACATCGGAATTCGAGAAGATTCTAGCTAAGGTCACCATGGCAACAAGTAAATTGTGTGTGTGTTAGAATTATCTGATAAAGGGAAAATTGTGACCTAGGGATCATGTGTTGTTTTGTTTTAATTTTTCCCTTTTATTATGTTAGTATGTGTTGCTCTTAGTAAGTTAAATTTGTGTTATTATTCATATTTCTTGGATTGGAGTTTACCCCTTTGTTAGCCATGGGTTGTAATGGGTTAATTAAGTTAAATTGAAAATTTTCCTAAACTAATTAAAAGATGTGACCTAAGAGAGTTCATTTATTAACCTTGATTTACTTTGGATTTTGTGTGTATTGATGTGTGTTTAAGTTTGAGTGTAGCACACTCTACCCCACATGGGAAACTCGAATTTAGCCTTTGAGGCTAAATTTCAAAGCTTGTGGGACAAGTCAAACTTGTCCCACACCTCTTAAAACCCCATGCCAACCATACCTATGGGTTGGAAGGCCAAATTTAGGGTCCTTTAGGTGTTTTGGGGGGGATAAAAGGGTAAAAATATTAATTGCACTTTCTTTCAAATTTAATTTTGTCCTTTGAGGGAATGGGCTTAGTTGGAATGTGCAAGTTGCTTGCCTTTCTTTCAACCACTTATTAATGGTGCATTGGAATTTGATGTTGACCAAATGATGTGGAGTGGAGGGAAAAGGAGGTGGCATCCTACTTGGAGCCACATCATCCCTCCCTCTCTTTTCTCTATTTTTTTGAGCCTCTTGGTTGTTTTGGGGGTTGGGGAAGTTTTTCATGTTTTAGTCTTTTTGTATTTTGGAGAGGAGAGGATTTGGAAGGAGTTTGTGAATTCTTGGAGCTTGTGGATACTTGTGAGAACTTGTTGGAGCTTGTGGATGCTTGCTTGATCCTTGCAGGGATTTGAGACTTCATTTTTGGAGCAAGCTCTACCATGGAAAGGTAGGAGCTTCCCCTTTGTTGCATTATGTTTCTTTTGTTATATGAATGTATTTTTATGTTGTGTTGAATGTTGTTGTTTGAAATGCTTGTTGGGAATGGGTAGAATGCCTAAGTTGGGAGTGAGAGGAGACTATGGGGAGCTTAATTGAGGGAGGCATAATAGATCATGTGCTTGAGGAGGGAGCTTGGGTTGGGTGTCCACCTTGTAAGAGAAATGCTTGCATTTCTTCTTGTTTTACTTTGAGGGAGCCATAAGAGTTGAGGGAGGCATAAGAGTGAATGGAGGGATAAGGGGTACTTGAGGGAGGCATAAGAGTTGTTAGGGGTATTTTGTTTGCATTGGAGGCTTTTAGGTGGCACCCATTGCCATTGGGAGGCATAAGTGGCTTCCCCATATGTCTTACTCTTGTGGCTTTCTTGATAAGCCTTGTGACTTATTGTTGTGATTGTTTTCCCTCTTGTTGTGATGGTTGATTCTCTTGTTTTGAAGGAATATGGAATGCATGTGAAATATTATGTTGTTATGTGGAAGCTTGTAGTTGCCATGAGTTGGATTCTCTCCCATTGTGATGTAGTTGGGGCTCGGTGGCCAATGGAGAGGATGGCTTCTCTTCTCCATTGGGTATTTGGTTAGGAGGAGAGCGTTTCCTCTCCCCTTATTTTGTTGTGAAACAAGCAAACTATGGAGGAGCCACCTTGTTGATATTTGGAGCACAAGAACCTTGTTGTTGACAATGTAAGAACACCATGTATTTACCCACCTTGAGTGGAGGAAAAATGTAATAATGCTTTTCTTTCTCTAGCTTCCATTATTGTAAATTTGTTTTCACATGAAGTAGGATATGTTGTAACAAGATTTTGAAGGAAAATTGCATTGAAATGATAGTATTTCTTAATCTAAAATTTATTGGAAATGTTGTTGAATTCTTTTGTGGAATGTTGGAAAGAAATTACAAAAGAAAACATATTAAAATTTTGTTTGAGTACTTGAAAGTGATGTGTTGCAAAGGTTGGAAAAATAGTGCATTATCCCTTCTTTTATACTTGATGGAAAGACATAAGTTTTCAAATGGCTTTTAGTATGACAATGAAACATTTTAAGCTCTAGCTCCATTATGTATTTCTTTATTTATGGATCCATTGTAAAATTATTGGCAAGTATAGTAGGAAATGAAATCTACTTACTAAAAACCCCATGTAATGTCTATCAAAGATGGATAGAAGCAAATGTTGATACAAATTCTTAAAAACGCATCAAGACCATTCACACATGTCCTCAACGTTTAAAGAGGAAACCAATATTGTAAATATTTTCCATATGCAAGTATTCTTTAGACTAATGGTTTTACTATTACTAGATTTTATTAATCACAACATACTATTAATATCCCCTTAGTAATTATAAGGTATATTATTGTAAACCATGGCCAATAATAATATCAACGAAATATGAGATTAAACATACTAATGTATAGTTCATCCCTGCGCCTCTCACGGTGTCCGCGTGCCCTTTCAATTGCGAAGAAAACTGTAATTTCTTCCCCTGAATATTCTGGTATGTAACAGATCCACCTCTGTGAGATTCTTCCCTTCTTTGTGAACGCTCTGAATTGAAACAGACCCTCCTTTATGAGATCTATTTTTCCCACAGACTGTATACATTAACTGGTAAGTTTTCAATAGGGAATCAGGGTAATAAATTTCTTCGGGTCCCCGAGTGACTTTTCCACTGTCCCCCCCCATCGATTTTGACAAAAATATCTTGAAGGTGAACCCCGAATTTAAGGATATGATCGATACTGGACAGATAACAACATGGTTGGACAGACTGCTGGCTTTAACGCCTTCTCTGTCCCTTAAGTGGTTTTTGCTATAAACTGTTATCCTGTCTTGCTATAATAAATAAAAGTAGTCTAAAACCGACTGAATATGAAATATAGCTAACACCACGTCCTTGGCTGAGAGTCGTGCTTCCCTGGATGACTTCCTGTCGTAGAGAACTTGAACTATAGATGTTATTTGCAAACTTCCAGTAGATATGCTCACGCATCCTCCAGATCCTAAGAGAATTGCCAATCCAAATAAAGGGATTTTCCCAGCTGCAGTGGCAGGTCTTAAGCCTAAATCGTGACAAATATTGTATGCAAAAAGTCTTATATCATCTCAAGTCGCTTCCTACCTCTTTCACTATCCTCAATCGATTTGATAAAAACCTCTTGAAGGCAGAACCCGAACATGAAGGTGCATTCGATGCTGAACAGATTACAACATAGTTGGTCATCCAGCTTGCTTAAGGTGTTCAAATAAATTGATTCACGGAGTATTAAACCTCGCCATTTTCACGCTATCTGAGCATTTGAAACAGCGTCCCACCTGCTACACTCGCCTGTAGTTCCAACCTGCAACCACCACATTAACCTTCATGTTCCCACGCGCCCAGGACATTGTTAGACAGCGGGCCGACTGTGTGCAAAGTCAGAGATTTGCAAATCTATGAGACTAATTGTTGATGCGGCCAGAGGTTGATTAGCCCGCCTATCCCAGCGGTAGCGCCATCATTAAACCGCCTCATTAACTCCACTTCCAACCTAACCCTTTTAATGAGCCTATTCGTATTGGCTTTGACCACGCTTGTTCCTCCTTCTGGCAATCACCTTATGCCGAGTTGTTCTGTTAGGTAGTCGAGGGTCACATAATTTATTTATTGTTACAGTCCTTCATGAATGTTTGTTTTGATTGTCTATATTGTATTATTTTGAATTTAAACTTTATTCCTCACTTATTATTTGCCCTCTTAACTTTTAACTCCTTTAAATAAAATAAAAGAATGAGATAAAAGGACTTACCAATACTCTATTAATTCTCTTTTAAAGTATTTTGTATAACTCATATATATATATATATATATATATATATATATATATATATATATATATATATATATACGAACAATAGTGAGAAAGATTGAAACATTTCTTAATTCCAACTTATATCACTTAAATTAAAAGTAATTAACCTTTCAAAGAGATATCTAGGAACATATATTAAAAGATTTCTATAAGACAACAAAATAGCAATATATGTGTTTATCCTTGTAACATATCTCTTCAAATATATATTAAATATCTCAAAAAAAAAAATTAGTCGTATTGTTGGATAAAATGTTTGCGGAAGTAGGTGTTTGTTCCTCCCCGTCGTCATTGTCATGAGCGCAACGTCGTTCATTTTTTTTTTCGGCGTTACAAATTGTCCTATTCCTATAGGATGGAACTAGACCTGTAACTTTCAAGTCAAGGATCAGATTGGTAGCTTCTTTTAATTCCCTTCTCTTTACTTTGAGAGAGCAGAAGGAGGGTGTTGAGGTTTTATTATGAACCCCAGATCAGTGATTCCCATGCCCTTTAGAACTCTAGAAAGGGAATTTACTATCTTAATTAGTGATTGGTATACTCGGAGTTACAAGGTGAGACTGGTTCCTATGGGCTTCAATTTTCTCAAAGGAAATAGCAAAAGGATGTCTTCCTGATGCTCCCAATGATTTCTATGATAAATATTTCTCACTGTTTATGAACAATGATGTGAACCAGGTGGAAAGATTAAATAAACTTCTTTTGCTGGTGGTTTGCAATGCAGATAAGTTTTTAAGTAAAAGATAGGAATATTTTCTAACTCATATGATGGATTCCACATTACTATTGTAGAACTAGACGATTTATAAGGTAGGTAATCAATCAAAATTTAAAAATGAAAGCAGAGATCCAATGTTATTACTATTATAGGTAGTTTTCCAGGAATCCATTAATGAATTACAAGGTTCTTTAAGGGACGGAATCACAAACAATGATGTGATATGAGTGGAAAGACTAAGCAAACTATCTTTTAACTTTTTAAGGTTATCTGCTATACATAATCTTTTTTTATTAAAGATACGAAACTTTTAAAACTCAAATGATGGATTCTACATTACTCTTACATAACCAAGCTATTTCCATAATAGAAAATTGAAAAATTGAAAAAATGAATGTGGAAACTCAATGTTATTACAACTAATGGTAGTTTTCTAGGAAACCAATAATGAATTATAGAGGCCTTTGAGGGATCAGATGCTGACAAATCATCTTCTCGCTACAATTAGAGAATTATAGAGAAACTTTGTAGAGATGGGAACTCTATTGGAAAAATACTTGAATAGAAATATAAAATTACAAAACCCTTGATTGTAACTTACAGAAGAATTCCTCATAGGAAATCTGGAGGCTTATCACAGACTCTACAACATCTACAGCTCATTCTGGTCATTTACAGCTACATACTAATGTACTATGATCTTCTTCAGCCTCCATTGAACACCATTGACAACTACTGCAGCTGAAGACCATGCGTTAAACAAACCTCCAATCCTAATGCACCTACAAAAAATTTATTCTGATGCTAGAAGGTCACATTTAAATTGTAGAGCCACTGCTATCTATTCAATTTTTGGCAAGAACACAAGTTAGGATTTCTGCATAAATATTGGAGTCTAAATTTTTTTATACAGAGGCAACAATAAGTCAAAAAAATCTTATGCATGATGCAGAAGAAATGCCCTCATAGCCCAAATTGTATGGTACAGGAAAAAATCTAGTCGATTGCAATAATACCAAACAAGTGCATCTCCCATACACATCCTAATGCACCTACACTGAATTCACCATAACAATTATATCGATCAATACCTAATTCACATAGAAAAACTTTGGAGATAAACTTGTTTGTAGTATGACAGTCACTACAAACACTAAGGTTCTTGAAAACTATAATAGTCATTCTAGGGGACATGTTTAACAACCCAAATGCAATTGCCAATTTCTCAGTATGGTGGTAGACAAGTAATTCCTTCTCTCCACCTCTACATCATTAAATGTAGGTGCTCTATTTGTATCATAACCTTCTGCCTTCATCTCCCACAATAATTTCTCCAACTTTGTGTAGATCTCTTGTGTTTGTGGGTGTGATGTCTCCTACACAAAAAGCATGTATCATTTCATGCACTTCAATCCAACTACATCTAGGTACCTTCTTAATTCCTCTATCTTTAATCAATTTCCTTTCCTTTTGCATGTCACTCCTCCTACCCACTTCTACATAAATGTTTGACAAAATAACATAAGGTGCAGTATTATTAGGATCCAATTCAAAAAGGAGTAACAAACCCATTAAGTGCATGTCCAACAATGATTGTTGTCCATGAGACTGCATTTCGTTGAGCATTTTTTCAAACAACCTTATGTGTCTTTTATATTCCTCCACGTGCTTCTACTTTCTTGATAGGTTGGACTGCTAGATTTGCTGGAATACTACTTCAGTGAGATGGGCCATGGAATGTGCCACATTGATATACTTATCAAACTATACAATGGCCAAAGATAGTTAGTTCGTTACTGCTGCATGGTGTCCAAGTTTCTACTATACTCTATTAATAAAATTTAATTGGAAAAGCCGTAGAATATTTGATTAAAGAAAGTAACTATGTTTTTCATAATAGTATTAATGGTCATCCGTAATTGCCTTACTTATCTACATGTCTTTATTGTTCTTGGACACTTGTTGACATTGTGCTTTAACTATTCACATGGTTTCCACTTCATGAATTTGAAAGTAAGGTGGATTTTAACAGTGTGACTCAGGTGAGCACTTTCAGAGATCCAAGTATTCAACATACACCCATATTTTAACATCAGCTTTTAAAAAAACAATTACGAACCTATACAGATCCGATACAAATATGACTTGTTAACTTACATGTTCCTTACCTCATGTTCCTTTTATTGATTTATTTCTATAATTTTCATATGACTATTGTATCCATTCTCATATGCAATTTTTTTTCTATGAAATGCAAACTATGCCTCCTTCATTCGACCCTGTTTACCACCCGCATTCTCCTCGGCCACACTGAAAACACGTGAAAATGTCTAGACGGCTGTCAAACTGTCAAATTTAAGACAGTCATAGAAACGTCCGCAAAGGCCTTTCCCATAGGGGGAACACCTTCGGTGTAATAAAGTATTTAATGTGTACTATTTTTACATATTTATAAATATATGTGCCTTCTGTTTCTTATATTATTTTGAGAATGAATTAACAAGCAACCACCATTTATGTTTCTTCCATCAAATTCTATTGAGCAATACCCCATATCAAGTTTTCTAATTATGTTTTGTACAATTTTATTTTCAGATATTTATGAGTATGAGTAAATTAAGACATGAAATGGTAAACAATGACCTTTCAAATGAGTGGCTATCATTAATTATATATCACTATTTTCATATAAGTGTTTGTGAGAGGCCGATAGGTATATAAGAGGAGTAATTGAAAGCAGTAAAATAGTAATGGTATTATTTACAATATATGGTTCTTTTCTATTGTGATAATTATATTTTGCAGAATGAAAATCAATTATATAGACAAGGTTATTAAAAGTTATTCATCTCACTATTCTTAGAAGTAAAATTATTCATGCACATAATAATACTCTCTTTCTAATATATATGTTTTAAACCTAAACATGTCTTAAACCTAAGCATATATTCACTAATAGTATTATTTCATCCTCTTTTAATTTGAAATAGCTATGAAAAGGTAATTTTTATTCCATTTTTGATAGAAAAAAATGTTAGAGAGTTATAAACTAATACATTGTAAAACCATGTTATAATGCACATAGAATCAAATAAATGCATGGTATTTTAAAAATATTTCAATTAATTTTTAATAATATATTATAGTGGAATTTAAAACAAACATTAAAAACCCTAATATGATGAGATGAATCTCCTCTTTAATCAAAAATGTCAAATTTCAAAGAAGAAAATCCCAATGGAAAGAGATATGCAAGTCCATCACAATCCAAAAGAGTTATAAGAATTAACATTTTTATAAATGACCCTAATTTATGTCTTTTCAAAGACTTGAGAACAAATTAATGAGTTCGCAATTTGCACATTATTTTCATAATAATAGTCATGTAAAAAGTTGGTAAAGAAGTACAAAAAATTAATTATAATAGTTTGGAAGAGAACAATTAATACAAAAAATCATAAGCAAAAAATGATGAAATTAGATGGGCATTATGAGTAATAGATTGTTAAAGCATATTAGAAGAATTTCATTGGAAATCATAGATGCACATAGAGGGATATGGAAAGAAATAGGAACACGTGAAATTGAAAGATTTTTAAAATATTAAGAATTATCGAAAGAAAAGAAGCAATATTGGAAACAAGATAAGTTTAAGAAAGAAAAAAAATTCAAACAAATTTAAAAATGACTACAGACATGTCGCATATTGAAATATATTGTAATTTATAGGGATTTTATCTACATTATAAGTAATTATGTATCCATTATTTACCTTATACAGAGTCTTTGAGACTATCTCTATATAATTTGGCCTCTATAAGTTTTTCATACAATTTATTTCAAGACATTCATCAATATAAAAATCTCCTTATGGTTTTCTATAACATAATCTATAAAAAAAATTAAGGTTTCCAACCCTTTCTTTTTTGTCTAAGTAATTTGTTTTACTCATCTATTTCATATACATTATCAATTTCGAGTCATTCATTATATTATAATTCAAAGAAACATTTTCATTTGTAATAGAAGGAATACTAATAATTTTGGATTTCATTCTTATTTTTAAATAAAATATAAAATTAACCAAACGATTTTTAAGAAAATCAACGAATTCAATATTGATCATCCTCTCAGTCTTTCTAATCAAATATTTAAGTTTAATTAATTTTGAAATGATATAAAAAAGAATATGGTCATTGGATCTAAATGAAAACAATAAAAATCCTAAAAGAATAAACAATTCATATATACCAATGTTTGATTTAATATTATCAACCAAATATATAATGCCTAATGACAGTAACGAAATCATTCCTTGCAAATTTTCACTCTTCAAGAAACATAACACAAAACACCTTATTTATTCAAACCACCAATTATATATAAAATTAATGCTATAGAAAACAACAACCATTAATACACTGTTTATTCTAACATGTATATAAGACAAGATGTTTCTAAAAATAAAGTATATTTTTATAGAAATGTTAACTCAAATCAATAAAAAGACACTTTTAAAAGATTCAACTAAAATCGTAAATCTTTAAATAATTAAACTTTTCAGAAATCCTATAAACCTTTTGATCTAATGGATTGTAATAAAAAACTATACCATTTCATTCATTTAAGAAAAAAAAAAGTGTCAAACTGTTATCATTTCCAAAAAAAATTATTCTATTTAACTTTAATTGCAGTAACGTGTCTCAAATATTTGAAAACAGGCATGATAACATCCCAACAGTTTTCTTGCCAAATCATAGTTTTGACTATTTTAATGGCAAATGACAAAATGCTTAATATTAAAGAGCCTCACTATTAAACTATCTAATGCTACAAAATTTTGTTTCCAAATCTACTATTAAACTACCAAATAGAGCGGGATGCACTATTTTTACTTCAATGAAAACAACCAATAGTTAAAATACCAGTAAAAATTGATCCCGAGAAAATCCCGAACAATTCTAGTCTGAAAAGGGCTTCACTTCCACTATCCTTAGTCTTGTTAACATCTTTGGGAGTAGGCAACGTCTAGACCATAGGTCCATCTGGCGTGAATGGAAATGATAGGGGAACTAATGGAAAGTGTAAGGGAGAAGGAATATCTTAGTGGAGGTGACCTCCAACCATGTCCTAAACCTAGCCTCAAAACGAACCTGAAACATGAGAGACCAAATACACCAAAACATCACTTCAAAACACAAATAATATATTGCTATTTTTAAACAAATCTTGCCTTAAGTGGCATGGAAATTGTAGTCTTACCTCTAGAATCTATACTAGCCGAAGGTGGAGACTCTAAAGATGGATTCTTTGCACACCATACATGAAAAGAAGACAAACATAGAGAAAATTAAAACATAAAGTAGACAAGGCCATCTTGCACACCATTTTATTGGAAAGAACATCAAATAGTCCATAACTTGCCAATATCATACATAATTCTTCATCTCTCAACTCTGTTAATGTCACCTCCGAATCCGATACGATGTATGGCTTCACATATTTTCATGTGAATCAGGGATAATTTTAGTGGCGAATATTCGTAATATGGCGAAAATTTCATTTAATGAAAATTTGAAAAGGTGAATTATTCGGAGTGGGTCGGTGTCCTGTTCGCCTAAAATATATAGTATATTTTTTCTGGGGGGTTGGCTTCGCCTTCATTTCAAAACATATCCTATAAAAACCTAGCCGATTCGCCGGGTAGTATACCTCAAGTAGCTTAACAAATTACCAATACTGTGAAATTTTAACTCGCATACCCTTAAGCACCAGAGATTCAGATTACTATTAGCCTGTGATTGTTGACGCGCGACAATAGCTGTACTGATGCGCGATAGAGGAAGTGTTGACGCGTGACAGAGGAAGAGTTGACGCGCGACTTGGGAAGTGGTGACGCGCGACAGATTAAGTGTTGACGCGCGACAGAGGAAGTGTTGACGCGCGACAGAGGAAGTGCTGACGCGTGACATGGGCAGTGGTGACGTGCGACATGGGCAGTGGTGACGCACGACATGTGCAATGGTGACACGCGACATGTGTAGTGGTGACGCGTGACATGGGCAGTGGTGACACGCGACATGGGCAGTGGTGACGCGCAACATGGGTAGTGGTGACGCGTGACATGGGCAGTGGTGACGCGCGACATGTGCAGTGGTGACGCGTGACATGTGTAGTGGTGACGCGCGACATGGGCAGTGGTGACGCATGACAGAGGAGGTATTGACGCGTGACAAGGGCAGTGTTGACACGCGACAGTATATTCAGACAGTGGACGTGTGACAGGAAATGGGTTGTTGACGCGAGACAAGTGCAGAGTCGACACATGACAAAGACCTCAGACACGGAGATTTTTGATGAGAAAGCAGAGGTCAGAGGCTGCAGACGTACGACAGGAGATTTTGCTCTCACGCGTCACTAAGGTCTATTGACGCGTGACACTACATTTTCTTGACGCACGACAGCAAAATCTCCTGTCGCGTGTCTGCAACCTTCTGTCGCGCCACTTTACAATTAGGTGAAATTTTTTCATACAACCCCCAAAAAATTCACCTTCCCGCGAAACCAGTTCTGGGGATATTCGCCAAGTATTCTCCACCTCCAATTTCCTAGAGGTACTAACATGTCATAATTTGGATGCATAACCTAATGTTGGATGTTTTGATTGTAAGGAGATTATGCATTTTATAAGATTCCAAAATCAAATTAATACATTAAGATGTTAGATTATAGAATTGTTAGATGTCAAATGATGATTATTGATTTTATATGTATATTGTGTCGATCCTTGTTACATACGGCCGATTAAGACAAGAGAGGTATTTTGTTTGTGTTGTAGGCACATTTTATCAAGCATGAACATCCACACAAAGGGGATAGGGGATAGTAACGCCCACATTTTTCCCATTTCAGAGACTCAATGCTATAACCCGATAGCAGTTACTAAAGCAATTTATGCCATAATAATTGACGATTTGACACAATTTTAACCTATTACATTGGTAGATTCGAGGCACTCTAACAAATAATAATCCATATTTACTGTATGACTCAGACCCTATTAAAATATTTCGATATGTAATTTCCCTTATTAAGTTCCACTACATACTGTAAATATTAATCTATTTTACGTCTTTACTATTTATACCCAAGGGTCTTTATTAAGATATGGACATGTCAAAGGAAAAGGGGAATGGTCCCAAAATGTAATGCTCAACTATGGCTCTAGACATAGGCGAGACCGCCATTAATAATCGTGGCCCATTCCAAAAAATAACTTAAATCCATAAATTAACATGGTTTAACTACCTAAGGATTCGATTTTTGAGGCAGTACACAACATGGCCTAACCCCTTAGGCCCCATTCAAGGATCTTCATCACACATTACTTGTTAATCTTGATACATTCCTTTTGTGAAATACCCCATTCACTTTAAAGTGATGTAAGGGTGGCAGTTTCTGACACCATGGTAGTAGTGCCTAATCCTCTTTGACTAGCCCTTAGATTTTTATGTTGTTACTGTTGGATTGATACTTAGAAACCCTAGAGTATCCTCATGGTTTGATTAATAGATGATGGAATATGTAGATTTTCTAGACTATTAATCATCTCATGTGGTCTATGTTTGGATTATGTATGCACTAGATGGAGATGAGGAGATAGTTAGATGAAGCCTTGGATTGTTGTTCCATAGACTGCATGATGGATACTACACAAGATAAATATTTTTGTGTATCCCTAACCTAGGGTTTATTTGAAATGTTATGTGTACCATTTTTATTTTCTGGATTTTCCTCATATATATATTTTAATTTTCTAGCTTATTAGATGTTAGAATTGTTAGTTTCCCATGATGATTATTAATGGTATAGTATGTATATTGTTTCGATGTTGTTAATACGGTCTGTAGAGACCATACACGTATTTTGTATATATCATTGTAGGACATGTTAATATCGCATATATCTGAAAGTGTGATAGGGTATGTTACGCCCACATCTATTTCCCATCTCAAACTTACGCTAAAACCGATAGAGATTCTGTGATCCAGTCTGAAATATTTGTTTTTTGAAAGGTTCTAAGGTTTTAAGTATTTATCTTTATATTTCATCTCATTTTACACGATTTTAAACCAGGAGAATGGTAGTCCAGCCTAAAATAGTAATCAGTTACTATTGACCGAAACATATTTAAAGATATCGATATAATATCCCTTATTAAGTTCCACTACATACTTCATATATTAATCTATTTATATTCATTGAAAATATAGCCCCAAAAGTCTTATTAATTCTATTTGTTGAATGGTCATAAAGGTAATGCAACATTTTATTAGGCCTAAAATTAATAATCTCCTACTAATAGATAAATAAATCAAATTTACGCGGTTTAATACCTAAGGTAGACCCGGGTACACAACATGTTTTAATGAGGGAGGACCCCACTTCAACATTTCACACACATCTTTTAATTAATACATTCCCACTATAAAGTACCCATGGGTTAAGTGGGGTGGGGTTGTCACCCCCTTCCACCACTAGACCTAATCTTTGCTAGCCCTTAGATTTAGGTAAAACAAAAGAAACATACCATAGGTGACCGCAGTCTTAAGTTTCTCATTCACACTTTTATTTACCTTACTCTAATCTCTAATGCCTCTTAATTCTCTAAAACTGGACTTTGCAGTTACAGATTGAGCCGATTTAAGAAGATTTTAGCCTTAGTATTATTACTTCTAACCACTATCATTTCTTATGGATATATATATATATATATATATCTGCTTGTGGGATGGAAAAACGTCAACATGATTTATTTGAAATGCTATGTAGTGGATTTTTATTGACTCATTTCCCTTATATACACCTATATATATATATATATTTGCTAAAAAGGATATTAGGGTCAAAGGGTATTTTACCGTGGCTGAATTCGATGGTCTACCCTGGATATACCCCTCTTATCTGAAACTCAAGTTAGCAGCATGAAAAAAGCACAAGTTGTTGAGGGCAGCAAGGAAAATCATAAATATGATCTGTCAGGAAGACATATATTGGCTTCCCCATATTGGAACAAATGCGACTAAGGAAAATACTCCTCCTTTGTCTTCTCCTCCAACCATGGAGGCTCCTTCAGGCTGGGTAACCCTCGACAAAAAGAAAAAAAATCACCCTGAAGGAGAGCTCTATGCCTAGATGATTTTCTCTGTTAGTGTTCGACTGGATTACATTATTTCATTATTCATGGCCGGATCACAGATTGTTTCTTTTTCAATGGTTTTGATGTACCATTGTTGTTTGATCATTGTACATCAGTGGTTTATTTGCTGATGTGTTGTTGGTTGTGGTTTTTTTCTTTGCAGTCTGTTTTCTGCAGTTGGTCTTTATTGTTATATCTGGATTCTAATATCTTTCTTTGTGCTCAAACTTCAAATTTTGGCTTCTGAGCCTTGTTGTACAAGGGATAGTCCCTTTCAAAAAGGCATTAATTAAGAAGTTAAAAAAAAGTGTGAATGAAAACTTAAGACTACGTCCATCTATGGTATGTTTTTTTTGTTTTATTTAATGGAATAAGGTTAGAGGAAGGGGTTCTGACCCTTCCCCCCAACCCATATTACATTAAATATGGGGTGGGAGTGTGGTAGGCCGAAGTGGTAAGTCCCCCCTCATTAAAAAAAAAACTGGGTCTACCTAAACCCACGTAAATGTATTTTCTCAGTCGTTAATTTTTTAGGCTACTGTGCATACACTTAGGCCGTATTTCAGGATTTTCTTTTAATCGATATTTTTAATGAATATAAATAACAAATACCATATATATATATATATATATATGTTTATAGGATGGAAAAATGTTAACATGAAAAGCACAACTGGTGGAAAGACACACTTCCGGAACACCTAATTTTTTGATGTTAAAAAGGATCTTGAATCAAAAGTAGATACTGTGGCTGAATCTAATTCTACCTTGGAAACCCCTCTATCCGAAACTCAACTTAGTAGCATGAAAAAAGCACAAGTTGTTGAGGGCAGCAAGGAAAATAATAAATATATCTCTCAGGAAAAAAAATTGGCTTCCCCAATTGGAACAAATGTGACTAAGGAAAATACTCTTCCTTTGTCTTCTCCTCCAACAATGGAGGCTCCTTCAAGCTGGGTAATAGTCGCAAAAAGAAAAAAAAAATCACCATGAAGCAGAGCTCTACGCCTAGATGAGTTTCTCTGTTAGTGTTTGGCTAGGTTACATTATTTCATTTTTCGTGGCCGGATCATAGAGTGTTTCTTTTCCAATGGTTTTGATATACCATTTTTGTTTGATCGTTGTACATCAAATGTTTATTTGCTGATGTGTTGTTGGTTGTGGTTTTTTTCTTTGCAGTCTTTTTTCTGCAGTTGGTCTTTATTGTTATATCTGGATTCTAATATCTTTCTTTGTGCTCAAACTTCAAATTTTGGCTTCTGAGCCTTGTTGTACAAGGGATAGTCCCTTTCAAAAAAATATTTACCAATAATATAAAATATTTAATACTAAATCATAAATATTAGTATTTATTAATAATAATTATATAATGATAATCACATAATGGTATTATAGCTTGTGAAAATAATCTTTCTATATTATTAATATACAACTATTATATATTTATAATTTGTATTTATTAATTAATTATGATATACATTAACAGAGTAGTTGGAAAATTTGTAACGTAGAATAAGTTTTACAATTATAAAATTCACGAGTACGATTGCATACACGAAGGTCAATGGTAGAGTAAAAGTTTGTACATTTATCAAATTTAAATAAATTATTGCTTTCAAATTCATTTAGATAACTAGTTCAAAGGGTTAGATTAAATATGATTTATTCATTTACCTAGGGCAATGTCTATTGCAATAAGGGATAATTACATTGCAAAAATTAATTTTAATAGTCCATTCTTTTACATCATTTTAATAGGAGAATAATAAACATACCCAAATGAAATTTATCTCCTCTAAACCAAATAGCTAATAATGTCAAAATGATCAACACTCCCTTTGCATTCAACTTGAATAAAATTCATACGTAAAAGATCTTTATTTTTATATCAAAATAGTTACAAGGTTCCCATTTTGTTAAAGAAAAACAAGCCATAATAAACTATTTCCAAGAATTAACGAGGTTACATTCAATAAACCTATTGATACAATTTAGAAATACAAGAATCATAATAACATAGGATGCAACTTTACATGTCTTCCTCCAACAAGAGCACTTTCTCCATTGAGCTCACCATCTTCATCAATTCATGCACTCAAAAATATGGGGGAGTAGATAACAGTCTCCACTCAAACAAACATCCAATGAGGGAGAGAAGCCTTCTTCCTTATTGGCCCCCGAGCCCCAACAAAGAAACAATGAGGGTTATTTAGACAACCATCTCAACTAAAAAATGGCTTCCACATACACATTCAATCAAAACAAACAATGAAATAACACCATACCAATCTTGTAACAAATCAACAACTATCAAACACAAAGGCTTCATACTAAAGTCATGGAGGAGAAAGGAACATAGGGGTTCTTCTTATGCCTCCCAAGGGCTTGGGTGTCCACCTACGAGCCTCCAAAAATTTCATCACAATACACACAACACTCTTATGCCTCCCTCAAGAAATTAACGCACTCTTATGCTTCACTCACTTTTATGCCTCCCTCAAGATAATACTAAGATATATACAAAACATATTTATCAACAAGGTGGACATCCCAACCCCAACTCTCTCCTAAAATCCAAATAACATTTCTCTTATGTCTCCCTCAAGTTTTACCCCCATTTTCATTTCTCCCACAACCTAAGACTCAAATCTATTTCCAACAAGCATAACCAATGTAAGAATCAACATCTACATAAGAGCATAGCAAAATAGCAAGGTAAAAACAAAGGTGGAGATCTAACTCACAAATGAAGAGTATCAAAACACAACAAGCTCCAAGCCTTCCAAAATACTAAGCAATCACCATCCACTCCAACCTCCATTCTCAAGTAAGCTCTCCAAATTTACAAGCATTCCTAAAAAATGAGCAAGTAACCCCCAAAACAACAATTAAACATGCATATAAATTAAAAGTGAAGAGGAGGGTGAGGTGGTTCCATGTAGGATGCCAAATTACTCATCCTCAAATCCACATCACAAGTCAAACCTCACCCCCAAGGCATAATAAATTAGTGGTTGAGAGGTATGATAAACCTCTTGCACACACCACTTCATCCCACACCCCACAAGGAAAAAAATCAAACACATGTAAGAAAGTGTAAATCAAATCTCACATTTTACCTTACAAAACACATAATGGGGTCTATTTTTGACCCCCAACCCATAGGTAGGGTTGGTATAATAAATTAAGAGGTGTGAGACAAGTATAACTTGTCCCACAATGCTACGCCCTTAACCTATTGCTTGTAGTAGGATATGAGTAGCTGACTGGTGGCTTACCATATCATTTTATTATATAATTTATACTTTCTCATGCTTAATAGGTCAGCCTTGGTGATGGCCATAACATATGAGTATTATATATAGGGGATTGTAGGTAGTAGTTCATCATCATGAGAGCATTTGAGTCTTATTGTATGGTTTAGAGGTTTCCCCCTCGAAGTGGTGAAGCTATACTAATTGCATATTGAGATCATTATTCTAGAATATTGTGTTATTTGGTGTTATATTGCTACTAATGATCTGAATTATACAAGTAATTTCATTAGAAGTGGTATCAAGCTGCGATCTGGGCCAAAATTAGGGTAAAAACCCTAATTTTTTTGTTTCTGCCATATATTTTGAACTAAAGGGAATTGGTAAGAGATATTTTTACCAGAGTTCAGAAACATTTCAAGTAAGGTTCCCTAAATATTTCAGACTTTTTAAATTTATTTTACAAAAGTTATTACAAATTTAGGTTTTTTCATAAAATCGCTCCCTAGGGTGCAAATTGTGGATTTTTTTCAAATTCGTTACATTTTTGGAAAGAAAAAAAAAATTGGGGTTTGTTCTTTAAGTTTTTTTTATATTTTTCTGAATTCTTATCGAAATACAAAACCCTAAAAATTTGACCATGATCCCTACATCGTACTATTTGGGGGCATCTTGGCGGGGCCTTCCACAAGAGGAAAAAAGAATCCCATCACTCCAGGGAAAACACCAAAAAAGGATGAGATAGTAGTTGAGGAGTTGGAGACAGAAGATATAACTACAAATTCCTCAGGGTTAGGGTTTACTTCGACAGACCATAAAGTAATCCAACTTGAGTTTACCCTGAGAGACCTCGAATCTCGGGTGGCCAACAAAGAAGATGTGGATAGGATTGGACAATGATTGGAGGATTTCATGCAAAAATTCAGTACGCATATAATGGGTAATCATACTTATGTCAATCAAGGTAGATCCTCAGGTCAACATAATAGACACATGAGCCAGAGTGGATCTTCGAGTGTTCACAATCCAAAGACGAGAACTCTACAGGCCCGTACTATGTTTCCAAAAATGGAGAAGCGCAAGTTTGAGGGAAAGGATCCACTCAATTGGATCAACCAGATGGATAATTTCTTTTAACTACATTAGATTCCATCAGGAAAAAAGGTGACCATGGCAGCTTTATATCTTGAACCTGACCAATTCATCTGGTATCGATGGTTATGTGCTCAAAGGCAAAAGAGTGGTCTCAATGTTACATGGACAGTATTTACTGAAGAGTTGCAATTACACTATAGTTCTAGTTTTTCAGATAATTACTTCAGCCAATTAGCAAAGTTGAGATAGACAGGATCTGTTAAGGATTACATTCATCAATTCCAAAACCTTTCTCTGCGGGTGGAAAATATTACTGAAGAGAATCTGAATGACATATTTCTTGGGGGTGTTAAGGATCACATTGAGCATGAGGTGCGTATGTTTAATCCTCATAAGGTTTTCTGATTCGATGATTATGGCAATAAGGGCATAGGAGAAATTTGTTTCAAGTAGGAGACAACATTTAACTTATACCAAAGATCGCAACACCTTGGCCCCAATACTCCCTCAGCTAGTTAGATTGACACCTCAACAAATTGAAGAAAAAATAGAAAAAGGGTTATGTTTTAACTGTGACAATAAATTTGGACCCAGACATAAATGTTCTGAAAAGAAGCTATTCTACATTGATGGGCCTACTGAAGATGAAGAGAAGGATGAAGATGCAAAGTCAGAGGTCTTGGTTGAGCTGGAGGAGGAGTTAGGAGATCCTCAGCCAACGATCGTAATGCCATGCAATTTTAGGTATTAGCACCCACAAAACCCTAAACGTGGTTGGATTCCTAAAAAAATAGAGGGTCACAATGTTGATTGATTCAGGAAGTACTCACAACTTTATCAATCATAAGTTAGTAGTGTGCCTAAACTGTTTCATTTATCCAGCTCCTGAATTTCAAGTAATGATTGTTGATGGAGGTATTGTTACTTGTTCTGGAAAATTCCATAGCATTAAGATTGCCATGGGAGATTACATACTAAATAGTCCCATGTATGTCATTTATATGGGAGGAGTAGACATTGTGTTAGGGGTTCAATGGCTTAACACTTTGGGAACCATTGAGATGAACTTCCAAGACTTGTTCATGCGATTTCACTCTGAAAGAAGGAATTTTGAGCTAAGAGTTTTAAGAGAAAATTCTCCACAAATAGTAAGTTCTCATCAGATTCACAAAATGCTAAAAAAGGGTGTAGAGGGATCTGTGGCACAACTCTTTCCATTGGAGGCTCATCATTCTAAGGACATTATACCATCAGCTATGCAAGCAGTGTTGGATGCACACTCTTTTGTATTTGAAAATATACCAAAGGGCTTACCTCCAGAGAGAGATCATGATCATGCTATTCAGTTATTATTAGGAATTCAACCGCCCAACATCAGACCTTATAGGTACCCATATGTGACAAAAGAGTGAAATCGAGAAGATTGTACAAGAGATGTTGGAAGCAGGAATCATCCGTCATAGTCAGAGTGCTTATTCTTCTCCAATAGTGATAGTACAGAAGAAAGATGAAATGTGGCACATGTATTCTGATTATAGGGAACTTAATAATTACACAATCAAAGATAAGTTTTCTATTCCTGTGATTGATGATTTGCTTGATGAGTTGCATGGTGTTGTTTATTTTACAAAGCTTGATCTTCGTTCAGGATACCACCAAATCAGAATCAAGGATGAGGATGTTCATAAAAGCACCTTTCGGACACATGAAGGCCATTATGAATTCTTGGTAATGCCTTTTAGACTCACAAATGCACCTTCTACATTTAAAAGTTTGATGAATTCTATTTTTAAGTCATTCCTACGGAAATTTGTCTTAGTGTTTTTTTATGATATATTACTTTATAGAAAAACATGGGAGGAACATTTGCATCATGTAAATAAGGTTTTGGAAACCCTTGAGCAACATCAAATTTATGCAAAGCCCTCTAAGTGTTCTTTTGGACTCAAGGAGGTTGAATATTATTGTCACATTGTCTCTCATGAAGGGGTTAAAGTGGATCCTAATAAGATCGGAGCCATGATGGAGTGAAAGGTTCCAAAAACCCTAAAGAATCTACAAGGATTTTTAGGGCTTACAAGTTATTACCGAAGATTCATAAGGCATTATGGAAGCATAGTTGTACCTCTCACAGCTTTATTAAATAAGGAATCCTTCCATTGGATTGAGGATGCAACCAAATAATTTGAGCAACTAAAGGAGGCCATGTGCACCACTCCAGTCTTGGCTATTCCATATTTTTCCAAAACATTCATTGTTGAATGTGATGTATCAGGGGTGGGTATGGGGGAATTTATCATGCAAGAAGGCCTGTCCTATTGCCTTTTTGAGCCGTCAATTCAAAGGTAATAATCTTTCCAAGATGACTTATGAGAAGGAAATGCTAACCATACTTCATAGTAAAACCATACCTCTTAGGAAGACACTTTAAAGTGAAGACGGATCATGATAGTCTGAAATACTTCTTAGAGCAGCATTTATCATCTAAAGAACAATGTAAATGGGTCTCAAAGATGTTGGGATATGATTTTGAGATTATTTATAAGAAAGGGAAGGAGAATATAGTTGTGGATGCTCTGTCACAGAAAGATGACTCAACTGCAGCCTTGTTATGTGCCATATCATATTACAGGAAGATTGGATAGATGAGGCAAGGTCCGAATGGATAAATGACCCAACCACACAAAACCTCATTCATCATCTCTAGAATGATCTAAACATGTCTAAAAAATTTGTATTGAAAGGGGATTCTTTATGGTATAAAGATAGATTATACCTATGTAATAAATCCACTCTTAAAAATAAGATTCTATCTGAGCTTCACTCTTCTCTAGTAGGGGGGCACTCTGGATTCTTGAAGACTTATCATCAAGTCAAACAATATTTCTTCTAGGAAGGGCTCAAAGGGGATGTCCAAAAATTTGTAGGAGAATGCATGGTTTGTCAAGAAAAATAAGGGTGAAACAGTTTTATCCCCAGGTCTTCTACAACCTCTATCTATTCCTAGCCAGTGGTGGGAAGAGGTTTCCATGGATTTTATCACAGGATTGCCTAAATCTGAAGGAAAAAATGTCATCATAGTTTTAGTGGATAGACTCAACAAATATGCTCATTTATGTACCTTGACACACCCATTTGTTACAAGCATTATAGCAACAGCCTTCATGGACACAGTTCAGAAGCTTCATGGGACACAGAAGATTATAGTAAGTGATTGAGACCCTATATTTACTAGTAATTTTTGGACTAATTTATTCTCATGTTTGGGTACTCAGTTAGCTCATAGCTCTTCTTATCATCTCCAGTCTGATGGGAAAACAAAAGTTGTAAATAAGTGTTTGGAAGGATATCTTTTGTTGCTTCACATCAGATAAACAAGAAAGATGGGTCTAATGGTTGCCACTTGCAGAATGGTGGTATAACACTTCCTTCCATACTTCTTCTAAAATGTATCCTTTTTTGGCACTCTATGGGTACCATCCACCATCCATCACATCATCATTGAGAATACAACCATGGGTTAGAGCAGTAGAAGAACACATTCAATATCAACAAGAGGTCCTCTCTAGTCTCAAGGAGAAATTGGTCATGGCACAAAATCGCATGGAAAGGCATTTTGAAGTCGGTGATTGGGTTTTTGTGCGGTTACAACCATATAAGCAAATTTCTTTTAAACAACAACAAAAGGATAAAAAACTTTCACCGAAGTATTATGGCCCCTATCAAGTATTGCAGAAGATTGGTACTGTAGCATACAAATTACAACTTCCATAGTCAACTAGAATACATCCATTCTTTTATGTTTCTTGCCTAAAAAAAGTAATTGGATAGAGAGTATCAGCCCAAACAGGGTTATCTGAGCTCGATGACGAGGGGAGAGTCATCTTGGAACCTGAATGCATCCTTCAAACATGAACTAAAATATTGAGGACATGAGTTATTACTAACCTGATCAAGTGGAAGAATATGGACAATGAAGATGCAACATGGGAAGTGTTATCCAAAATTCACCACCCAAGGTAATTTTGATAACATGCATCAAATTCTCAAGTCCCAGGCAAATAGATTGAGTCAGGGCAAAAATATCATGTTTCTAGGGTCCCCTCATATTTTTCTAACTCCCCTATCCAAGTAGAAGAGAGAAAGTTCTGAGGAAAAGGTAAGAAAAATTGCAAGAAACAGGCTCGGGCCAGGAAAAATCATGAAAAAATGGCTAAGTCCTAGTCCTCGCAACAGTCAAGAAAGTTGGGACAAAAGGGCACGAACCGGCCAAAAGGACGCCAGGCGGTCTACACAGCATTTGGGACATTTGGAACGAAGGGATGCGCGGGACGCGGAAATCCGAACTGGCCGAAAAAATGAGAAAATTGACTAACTGTTGAAACAGGCAGTCTGGGACATCTGGACAGTTAGTACGTGGAGGATGCAAGTCGGCCGAAAATACTTAAGGCAGCCCGGAACAGTTGGAGCCGAAGGTACGTGAAGTGCGCGAAACCAGCCGGATCGGCCGAAATGAGAACTTACAATCAGGGACGCGCGGGATAAAAGTACGCGAACCGGCCGAACCGGACGAATCGAGAAAATTTGTCCCAAACAGTCTGAAAGAAAATGGGACATCTGGGCCCAGAGTATGTGAACCGGCCGGTTTGGCCAAAACAGGGAACTTCAGCACTGGGACAAATGGGACAAAGGGACGCGCGGGACGCGGATAGCCGAAGGAGCCGAAAGCCAATCAGATCACGCCACGTGTCACCGGCAGAAAAGGGACATGGAAGCCCATTTTGGGCGGTTCGGAAGAATTTGTCCCATTCAGCATTGGGACATTTGGAACAAAGGGATGCGTGGGACGCGAAAATCCGAAATGGCCAAAGACAGAGAAGAAAAGTCAACATTTGACCCGTGGAACTTCAAACGGCCATAACTTTTGACTCCGAGCTCCGATTTTCACAAAATTGGACTTTCTGGAATGAGCACGTCGTCCTCTATGCCACAAAACTGGATTTATTATTTTTAATGAGGGTAGATATATTTAAATAAAAGAAACATATTCGGCTCCAGTCAATTAATGCTCAGACCCAAAATAGCTACCCGCACTCAGAAGGCCATAAATTTTGAATTTCTCAACGAAATCGCGCAAAAGTGGTACCATTGGAATTGTGGATCCGAGACCGATGCACAAAAATCAAGAAATTCCTGATTTGGTGAGAAATTAATTGAGTTTTTTAAGAAAACGTGGGCCGGGTTCAGAACAGTGTTTTATTTGGTAGTTGGGAGTGCAATTAAGAGGCATGGTCATCCTTCTTTCTTTGCTGCAGCACATGGGACAGTATGGGGAGCCTTTTGCAAGTAATTTATAACCATTTCACTCAATTTAATGCCTCTTATAGGTGGTTGAAGGACAGATTTCGGGATTTCCATTTTCCCTTCTCTTCTCCTTCTCATTTTTTCTATAAATTGGAGTGTTGGGCTCATTGTAAAAGGGAGAGTTTTTGGGTAGCAAAGCTCTGCCAAAATTGCTTTGTGAAGCCAGTGTGTTGCAGGCCCTTGTAGTGGACTCCTTGCATGGTGAATCCAGGCCCTTATCTTGTAATAGATTGAACTGTGCATATCATGAAGCAATAAAATACCAGTTTGTGGATGTATCTTCCCCTGCTGTGTTTTCTTGCATTCTTCTTGCCCCTTTGATCTTTCTATAAGAATTTGTGTCTATTTATTATGTTCTTGTAGAGATTCATTATCATTGTGTATGCTTGGAATATTGTTGTGAATGCATTTTGCTAGATTATGGTGAACTGTCATCACCTCTTCTAGTGTGCACTTTGCCTCTGTATTTCACACATTTGGAGATTACTCTCACACCCTCCTTTTCTGGTGTATCACCACTTTAGTGTAGGCCTTCATTTTATGCATTCTCTCTCCCTGGTCCCTTGGAAATCTAGATTAGAACATGTTAGCTTATCCTGCATTAGAAAGTAGATTGTGGATAGAGTAGTATTAGGAGCAAGAACCAGCTGTTACTCTGGAGGTCTATCTCAGGAGGTAGCAGAGTCCCATCAAATTGGAGACCTAGCACCCATGTTATCCAATCATGCACTGGATGCTTGAGGACACGGATTATTACTGAGTACCTGATCAAGTGGAAGAATATGGACAATGAAGATGCAACATGGGAAGATATGACATTCCTACAGCAACACCCAAACCTTCTCAACATTGGGGAGAATGTTACTTTGAAGGGAAGGGCATGCTACGCCCTTAACCTATTACTTGTATTAGCATATGAGTAGTTGACTTGTGGCTTATAATATCATTTTATTATATCATTTATACTTTCTCATGCTTAATAGGTCGGCCTTGGTGATGGCCATAACATATGAATAGTATATATAGGGGATTATAGGTAGTAGTTCATCATCATGGGAGCATTTGAGTCTTATTGTATGGTTTGGAGGCTACCCCCTCAAAGTGGTGAAGCTATTCTAATTACATATTGAGATCATTATTCTGGAATATTGTGTTATTTGGTGTTATATTGCTGCTCATGATCTGAATTATACAAGTAATTTCATTACACACAAGCCTCCAAAATTGGCCCTTAAGTCCAAATACAAATTTCTAAGGAGAGGTAGAGTGTACCACACTCAAAATCATATACACTCAACATAAAACACATAAACCAAAGATCCATCTAATCTAATAAATGACTTCTTTTGTATTAACAATAATTAACTTTACTAACATGTATAATTTACTCAATTAAGACACATTAATCAATAAAAGATAAAAGGGAATTATATCACCATAAAATCATATACACTCAAATTAATTGAAGGAAATTAAAAGATCAACACACAAACCCCTTGGTCACAATTGGAGGTAATCCTGCCATGGCGACCCCCTAACAAAAAATAGGACACACACACACAACATAACACAAATTTCCTTTATGACCAGTTGCCAATACCCCACATTCCTTTTTTGTTGGTCTCTTACCCCCCGTAGTTTATTCTTGTGAAATAATTACCTGCAAAAATCACACAATAACTTTTGGGCCTTTTGGCCATATTAGTGATATCAAACTAATAAAAAGGCTTATATCTACATATCAATTTCAACCTCAAATGTCATAACTACTATCGCTAGGACCAAGTGATTCAACAATTACTCTCAATTTGCAACATTTTGATTTTGTCAATACATCAGTTTGCAATTATGATCATAAACCAACTAAATCATCTAACTTAAGCAATACTTTCACTTGTTCACAATTTTGCCAATTCTCCAACATCAAAGGAATCACAAAATAACTTTGAACATCATAATAAAAATCAATACGAATATAATTCAAAACATAAACATATATCTAAACTGAAAACACATCATTTTATTCTGTACTGAAAGCCTATCAAAAGTTAATCAGTTCGATTAGAGATTTATATCCTTCAATTTCCATATCAAAATGTGTTTCTATCGTTCATCCATTACTATTTACATGTACAATGTGCAATGATGTCTATGTGTTCAGTCACAGTGTTAGATTAAATATAACAAAACAATATCAAAGTGTAATGATATCACAATCAATTTATAACCAAGAAACCATTCTAGCTACTTGTCTTATCCTTAAATTCCCTACAGGGTCCATAGTACAACATGCGATCAAAATGATAGCCAAAACACAATAGTAATCATGATGTCTCGCACATCTTAATAGTATGCTAACTAGATTACAACATCCAGGTTTATGATTATAATCAATTCAAGATTGATAATGTGGTTTAAATAGAGTAGAAGAGGTGTGGGCATTATAGGGGACCAACCACAGAAGGATGTCGAGTGTTGAGCAACATGGCTAAAATTTCACAACTTATGTATGTTATAGTGTGGTGTTTTTGCAAGCCTAGTTAGGAGGTTTCCCATGGGGGTGACCTCACATGTGTGGCCATTGGGTGAAATGGTTTCCCTTTTCTTTTAATTTTTGTAAGTGTTTTGTTCATGTTATATGTATTAATTTTAGAAATTGTTGTCACTTCATTAACAATTATAATTATTTCTTAATTAGCTAATCCAACTTAGTTTACTAACTAAAATTAAGATGTGACTATTAGATAATTAACAGGGTAGATAGTGAAATCTGTAAACTAGATTAAATTGCAAAAACAAGGTAGATCTTGCTGTGATGTTATTAATATAAAATGAAGCATTACAATCAAAAGAGAGATCTGCAATATTTATAGATATTGGACAGCTTCTATCTCTTCCACAATACATGGAACAAATCTCCTAAACAAATCAAATATTCAATAATAGCATATTTCCCCTAAAAAGCTTCTATAGGAAATCATCCGAGAACAATATTCTAACTAAAGAACATCCTCCACAATCTAAACGATGATAACAACACACTAACAACTAAGCTAACTAAAGTAATTAAATAATTAAATGTACCTACACCTCAATGTGTTTAGTGTGTTCATGAAAAACTGGATTTCGAACAAGTTTAATTACTCCTTCATTGTCTACATGTAGGATTGTGGGATGATCCCATGGAATTCCCAATCATTCAAGTATCCGTTTGAGCCAAATCACTTCATAGATAGCTCCTCCTACTGCATGATATTTTTCTTCTGTGGAAGACCTTGAAAAAAAAATTTGTTTCTTGCTCCCCCATGAAATAGGTCCAAATCCCAAAAAGAACACACATCCTGAAGTGGACTTCCTGTCATCAACATTCCTGGCATGATCTGAATCTGTATATCCTATCAAGAAGAATTTATCATTCTTCTTGTATTCTAGGCCAAAGTCCATGGTTCCTCTGATGTATCTCAATACCCTCTTTGCTACTTTCTAGTGAAAAACCCTTGGTTCTTGCATAAATTGAGAAAGATAATTGACTGCATAGCTGATATCTGGCCTAGAATAAGTTAAGTAAATGAGACTCCCAATCAACTATCGATAAAGTGTAACATTTACTTATTCTGATGGATCTGTGCGAGACAATTGAAGCCTTGTCTCCATAGGTGTAGCCATTGGTATACTATCCATCATTCTGAATTTCTCGAGCATTATCTTGGCATATTTTAGTTGAGTAACAAAGATTTGATTTTTCTTTTTCCATACTTCAAGTCAAAGACAATAATGAAGAATCCCAAGATCTATCATGTCGAATGATTGATTTAGATATTCCTTAGTTGTTTCAGTCATCTTCACTAAACTTCCAGTGATGATTAGATCATTGACATATACTAATATGATCACTATCTCCCCCCCTTCCTTTTTGAGATAGAGATTAGGATCATATGAACTTCTTTTGAAAGTCCATGGTTCCTCTGATGTATCTCAATACCCTCTTTGCTACTTTCTAGTGAAAAACCCTTAAATTTTTTTTTGCAAAAAACAGGCTCGGGCCAGAAAAAATCATGAAAAATGGCTAAGTCCTAGTCCTCACAATAGTCGGGACAGTTGGGACAAAAGGGCGTGAACCGGCCAAAAGGCCACCATGTGGTCTGCACAGCATTTGGGACATTTGGAACAAAGGGACGCGTGGGATGCGGAAATCCGAACTGGCCGAAAAATGGAAAAATTTGACTAACTGTTGAAACAGGCAGTCTGGGACATCTGGAAAGTTAGTACGTGAAGGATGCAAGTCGGCCGAAAAGACTTAAGGCATCCCAGAACAGTTGGGCCGAAGGTACGTGAAGTACACGAACCAGCCAGATCAGCCGAAATGAGAACTTTCGTACCGGGACAGTTGGGACAAAAGGGCGCGAACCGGCCGAATCGGGCGAATCAGGAAAATTTGTCCCAAACAGTCCGGGACATGCGGGACAAGAGTACGCGAATCGACCGATTCGGCCGAAATGGGAAATTTCAGCACTATGCCAAGTGGAACAAAGGGATGTGTGGGATGCGAGGGATGCGAAAATCCGAAGCGGCCGAAGGCAGAGAAGAAAAGTCAACGTTTGACCTGAGAAACTTCAAACGGCCATAACTTCTGACTCCGAGCTCTGATTTTCACAAAATTGGACTTTCTGGAATGAGCACGACATCCTCTACGCCACAAAATTGGATTTCTTATTTTTTTTAGGGTAGATATATTTAAATAAGAGAAATATATTCGGCTCCAGTCAGTTAACGCTCATTCCCGTCAAATGACAGAAAACGCCTGCCAGGCCCAAAATAGCTGCCCGCACTCAGAAGACCATAACTTTTGCATTTCTCAACAAAATCACACAAAATTGGTACCATTGGAATCTTGGCTCTAAGCCCAATGTACAGAAATCAATAAATTCCATATTTTATCAGAAGTTGATTGAGATTTTTAAGAAAACGTGGCCGGGATCAGAACAGTGTTTTATTTGGTAGCTGGGAGTGCAATTAAGAGGCATGGTCATCATTCTTTCTTTGCTGTAGCACATGGGACAGTATGGGGAGACTTTTTCAAGAAATGTATAACCATTTCACTCAATTTAATGCCCCTTAAAGGTGGTTGAAGGACAGATTTCGGGATTTCCATTTTCCCTTCTCTTTTCGTTCTCATTTTTCTATAAATTAGAGTGTTGGGCTCATTGTAAAGAGAGAGTTTTTGGGTAGCAAAGCTCTACCAAAATTTCTTTGTGAAGCCAGTGTGTTGCAGGCCCTTGTAGTGGACTCCTTGCATGGTGATCCAGGCCCTTATCTTGTAATAGATTGAACTGTGCATATCATGAAGCAATAAAATACCAGTTTGTGGACGTATCTTCCCCTGCTGTGTTTTCTTGCATTCTTCTTGCCCCTTTAATCTTTCTATAAGAGTATTGTGTCTATTTATTATGTTCTTGCAGGGATTCATTATCATTGTGTATGCTTGGAATATTGTTTTGAATGCGTTTTGCTAGATTATGGTGAACTGTCATCACCTCTTCTAGTGTGCACTTTGTCTCTGTATTTCACACATTTGGAGACTACTCTCCCACCCTCCTTTTCTGGTGTATGACTGCTTTAGTGTAGGCTTTCATTCTATGCATTCTCTCTCCCTGGTCCCTTGGAAATTTAGATTAGAACAGTTAGCTTATCCTGCATTAGAGTAGATTGTGGCAGGTAGTTTAGGAGCAAGAACCAGCTTTCTCTGGAGGTCTATCTCAAGTAGCAAGTCCCACAACTTGGAGATAGTACCCATGTTATCCAATCACACCGTGAGTTCAAGTATATGCACTTGTATAAACACAAGGGTGCTGTGATTCGGTGATAACAAGATGCTCATCAATCTTTATGTACCATGCCCTGGGAGCCTGTTTGAGATTATAAAGTGAATTTATGAGTCTACATACCTTTCCTTCTTTACCTGGTATGAAAAAACCTTCTAGTTGAGTCATGTAGACTTCTTCCTATAAATCCCCATTGAGAAATGCACTTTTTACATCCAATTGATGAAATTTCCAACCAAATTGTGTAGCTAGAGCAAATATCATCTTGATTGTTTTGATCTTAGCTGTTGGTGTGAATGTTTCTTCATAATCAATGCCTTCTTTTTGTGCATAACCCTTAGCTACCAATCTTGCCTTGTATTTATCAATGCTTCCATCTGATTTGTACTTTTTTTTAAATATCCATTTGCAACCTATTGCCTTCTTCCCTAATGGAAGATTTGTAAGTTGCCAAGTATTATTTTTAATCAAAGAGTTGAATTCTGAATTCATAGCATTTGACCAAGGTTTTGACTGTTTGGCATCCTGAACTATAGTGGGCTCACTTGATTGAATTACTATACTCATCAAGGCTAAGTTTACCTCATTTTGAGCCATACTACAAGTTCTTGGTCCTGAAGTGGATGTGTTAGGATCACTATCAAACTTAACATCTCGAATTAGATCGCTATACCACTTAGGTATACATTTAGCTATTCCTGTAGATGGAGGAGTTGAATTATCCTTATCATCATTATCTTCATCAAGAACATCTTCTATTTTCTTAGTAGGATTATTTTGTGAGTTTATGGAAAGAGCATCTGCTTCTTTATTTTCAAAAAACTCAACATCTCTACTTGTGAAAAATTTTCTTTTTTTTGGATCCTTTAACCTGTATTCCAAGGCTTCATCATTGTATCCCAAGAATATAAGTTGTTCTGATTTCATATCAAGTTTAGTTCTCTTTTTCTTAGGAATGTGCATACTTTCCTTGCATCCAAAAAATCTAAGGTGTTTTATAGATGGTTTTTCCTCTGACCAAGCTTCTTGTGGTGTTATTCCATCAAGTGCGGAAGTGGGAACTCTATTAAGCAAATAAACTATTATTTTTACTGCTTCTACCCAATATGTTTTACTCAAGCTTGAATCATCGATCATACACCTTACCATATCCATTATACTTATGTTTCTTCTCTCAACTACACCGTTTTTTGTGGTGTATATAGAGGTGCCATTTGTCGACGAATTCCATGTGTTTCAAAAAAATATTTGAACTCATTACTGGTGTATTCACCCCCTTGATCTGAGCGGAGTGTTTTTATTTTCTTACCAGTTGCATTTTCACAAGCTACTTTCAATTTCTTGAAAGTTTCAAAGGCTTGGTATTTAGTACGAATGTAGTATACCCACATTTTTTGTGAGTAATCATCAACAAAGAGCATAAAATATTGAAACCCTGAATGACTAGGTCTCATAGGTCCGCACAGATCGGTATGCACCAGATCAAGTTTACCACAGGCCCTGAATGTACTACTTTTCTAAAAATAAGATCTATGTTGTTTTCCTGCCAAACAATTTCTACACTTGTCTATATTCTTCCTGAAATTTGGCAGTCCTCTTACCATGTTATTTTTTTGAAGTGTTTCAAGATAGCCAAAACTTACATGGCCAAATCTTTGATGCCACAATTTTGCCGATGATGTATCCTTAGCTACAAGGCCCTGATTTTTGGTTTGAACAAAACCCAACTGAAACATACGACCTACACCAGAAGCTCGTGCAACAATGTTGGAGTTTTTAGACTTATCTTTGCTTAAACACATCTTCTTTCCATTTGTACAATCAAAATCCACTTTTAAGTTGTGCTCCAAAAGCTGACTTACTGAAAGTAGATTCTTTGTCAATCCAAGAACAGATAGAACATCTCTTATTGTGCACTTTATTGATCCAAGAGGTAAGGATATGTTTCCAATTCCTTGTACTTTGTACGATGAATAATCACCCAATGAAATAGAGTCTTTGTTAGGTGTATTCTTTAACTCTAAGAACCAATCATTTCTCCTGGTCATATGTCTTGTTGCTCCTGAGTCAAAATACCAAATTGCCTATAGTGAATTGATTTCTTGAGTTGATTGTGCAGAAAATAGGAAGTCCTCATCTGGTGAGTTATCCTCCTCTTTACCAATGTTGTCATGCTGTGGTGTTTTCTTTTTCCAGTTACTTTTCCTTTGTCCTTGTTGTTTGTTTTGATAATCCTAACTAGATTGTTGAAATTTTGGCTTCTTGCCACTAGATGAACCCTTCTGAAATGTGTTATACCAATAATCTTTTAAGTCATGTCCTTTACTACCACAAATCTGACACTACTTTTGTTGAGTGTTCCCTTGATTATTCTGTTGAGAATGCTGGTTGTGTTGCTTACCAGTTGTATGAATCTATTTCTTTCCCTTATGGAATGAAGAGAGGGCTTGTTCCTCATCTTCTATAGGTTTTTTCATGGACTCTTCCTATTGTAACATGTTCACTAACTCTTCAAAACTTGTATTTGGACCCGTAATGTTGAGAGTTGTGACAAATATTTTGTATGAGGCTGGTAAAGCTCTCAATACAATAGGGACAAGAGATTCATCAGTGACCTCTTCTTCCAAAGCTTGGAGAGATGATCTCAATATGGCAACATGCTTTACAAAACCATCAATAGACTCATTAGAATTCATTTTGAGACAATGGAGTTGTGTTTGTAATTGGAAAATAGCATTTTTGTTCTTAGCTTCATATACAGTTGCTAGTTTATCCCATGCTTCTTTTGTAATTGTCGCTTGATGAATATGAGGTTGTACATCATCAATTACACCAAACAGAATCATAAGTTTTACCTTTTGATTAGCACGATCAAACACATGTTGTTGAGCAATATCATTTTCTGGTCTCGTTATTGAGCCATCAACTACACCAATTATGTCCTCAAATTCAAGTTGAGTTTTAATTTTCATTTTCCATGCAGCATAATTATCTCCTCGTAGGAGTTGTGAATCAGGAAAAAAGAATTTAGGCGCATTGTTGGCCATTTTTGCATGAAAGAAAAGAGAGATAGATAATCAAACACAAAACAAATCCCCGCTCAAATCAGTACACCCCCCCCCCCCCCAAAATTGATTTTTATTGAGTGTGGGATATTTTTTGGCCTTTTACAATAATTTTTCAGCACTATCGGCCGTTTTTACAAACATCTTATAAATAGAAAAAGAAAATTGCACCCCCTTCTTGTTTACGAAAAATTAATATTTTCACAATTTTTTAAATTTTTGGGCACTTTGGCCTCTTTTCCCTTACAAATTTAGTTTTGGGCTCTTTGGCCTCTTTGACTGGACTAAAGTGTAGAGCTCAAAAAAACATATACTTTCAAAAAAAATGGCACCTCAATCCGAGGTGCCGACAGAAATGACAAATACAAGTTTTGATTTTATGATCTTTCAGGACCCCTTTCCTAAAATGGGAAAAAAATTCTTTTCTTCTAAAAAATTCCGTAAAATCCAAAGAATGAAAGTTTTTTTTTTCTATTTTTTTAATATTAAACAGTGAATTCACTTACCTTCGAACAACTCATATTTGACCACATGGCTTGCAGTGGAGAGAATGCAGTTTAGGTCTCTCAAAAAATGGATTTTCTTTGTTTATACTCCTTCGCCACTATTTTGTTTTCACTGCACCATTTTTTCTTTTGTGTGGATGCTTTTGCTCTACTGTTCAAGATGGCTACTCTTCCCTCGACTGCTCTAATCTACTATGGTCAGGGTTTAATCCTTCTACAGTCTGAACGACGGCTTCATAGTTGCTCACAAACTCTGCTCGATGCCTTGAAAACAATAATGGAGTTGTGATGTGCATTCAAGTATTTTGGCCTGTGATTGCCCTTCCAATTTTATTTTATTTTAATTCTTGCTACTTCTACTGTTGTTGGGCGTGTGGAGAAGGGGTAGGGGTTGTGAAGAGGCTAGGGGAATCTATGGCTCCTCTTGGCTCAGGCTTCTAGTCCTCCTTCCTCAAATATTCTAACACTTCCTCAACAATTATCTACAGCCTTAACTCACCTGCTCTGGTACCAAATGAAATCTGTAAACCAGATTAAATTGAAAAAACAAGGTAAAGCTTGCAGTGATTTTATTAATATAAAATGAAGCATTAAAATCAAAAGAGAGAGCTACAATATTTATAGATATTGGACAACTTCTATCTCTTCCACAATACATGGAACAAATCTCCTAAACAAAGCAAATATTCAATAATAGCATATTTCCCCTAAAAATCTTCTACAGAAAATCATCCGAGAACAATATTCTAACTAAAGAACATCCTCCACAATCTAAGGGATGATAACAACACTCTAACAACTAAGCTAGCTAAAGTAATTAAATAATTACTTTATTATAATTACACATTAATCCACATATGGTGAATTAAGTGTTAGATTATTTCTAATAGATAGTCCTTGAAATCTTGTGAATTTAAGTGAGATTTATGTTGGTTTGGGTGTGATGTATTCCACCCCAACTTCAAAATTCGGATTTTAACTTGGGAGGCCTTTTTCGAGGCTTGTGGGACAAGTTAAGCTTGTCCCATGCCTCTTAAATTTACCGAACAACCCTACCTATGATATGGGTAGTTTAGTTTTGACTTATTTATCCTTTTTGGAGTGTAAATGAGTGAAAATAATTACACTTTCCTATTTTATTCAATTAATTTTGTCCTTAGAAGGCATGATGCACAAGTTTGAGTGCCTTTTGGGTTGTCATAGTCTTACAAGTTCATTTATTGTCTTGGGCATGGTGTTTTGAATTTATTGTGGGAATGGAGGAATGATAAAGTGGCATCCTAGATGGAGCCACCTCATCATCCTCACATTCCATTTATATTTATGGATAAAATTTGATGGAATGGGGGTTACTTGTTCATTATCTTTCTTTTGCATTTTTGAAATTGGGAGCTTGTTGGTGTGAAATACTTGTGGATTGAAGTTTTCTTTGAAGCTTGATAGAGAGGTAGGATCTCCATCCTTGTTATTTTCTTATTTAGTTTTGTATATGTGAAAATGGTGCTTGTTTAATATAGTATGAGTTTTGTGAATGTTCTTTTGTGTGGTTGGGTAGTATGCCTTAAGTTGGGTGTAGGAGATAGAATTATGGGACCATTGGGGAGGGAAAAGGGAGTTTTTGAGGTATGTATTTTGTGGGAGTGTGATTGGGAGTTTCACCTATGGGCAGTGAAAATGAAATCATGGTCATATTGTTGAATACTAGCAAAGGAGATATAATTATATTGTGTTTTTTGTGATGTGCACTTGGAGGCTTAGGGTGAAACTCCCACTTCACTTGGGAGGAAAAATGAGGTGGTTTCCCATATTCCTTTCTCGAATTGGTTTGATAACAAACCTATGTATTGTTTGAGAAGTTATAAAACTTGTTGATTGTATATTTTTAGTTGTGTTGAATATTTTGAAATGTATGTTGTTTGTCGAAGCTATATTTGTTGAAAAGTTGTCAAACGTTGCTCAAGATCTCTCATGGTTCTTTAGTTGGGGCTCGGGGCCATTAAGGGAATGGCTTATCCTCTTAATGGGTTAAAATTTAGGTGGAGAGCATTGCCTATTTCCCCTTCCTTTGTATTTTGATCTTTTTTGTGAAAGATTAAAGTGAGCTAGATTGGAGGTACATTTGGGAGAAGACTTGCAAATTGGAGACTTGTATTTTAGCCTTGGTGATAGCCATTATGTTGTAGATTGTTCATTTGATTATTCCCACTTTTAGTGGATGATTGTAAATTTGTAAGCTTGAAAGAAATTTATTTTATTACTTGGAAATCCCTATATTTTGTAAACTCTTCTAAGAGTGTTTGTATGAGAATTTTATATTTTCAAATGTGTTAGTTTGTGAAAGGAAACTACAAAAAATTTTCATTTGTTACATGAAATAGAAAACTTTAAATGAGTGGAAATAGTAATGCATCTCTCTTGGAATTAAGTTGTTTCATTATTTCCAAAATGTGATATGTTTCATTGTAAAAGAAATAGGAATCTTGTTAAAACTCATTGTTGTCAGAAATGGTTATTACTTATATCTTGCGATAGAAATGGAATAGTTTTGTTGTTTTATGCAATGAAAAGAATATTGAAGTTTTAAACTATAGATGTATTTCTAGACGACTTGAAGGAAAGTAAGTAGTGTATAAACTATTTTTCTTAGATGAGGAAAAATCTTCTCCTTGCCAATTTATTTTGAAACGAATAAGAAATCTTATTAGTTTGTTCAATTATCACTCTTCTTTGAATGGGTAGAAATTTTTATAGTTCTTGCTTTGTCTTACTCTACTCTAAATGACTTAATTTTTATTATTTAAATAACTCAAAACACACACACACACACACACATTTATAATTAAAAATATATTTAATTATATTAATTTATTATTATATTTATATATATTATAAATATTATAAATATTTTTTCATTAAAAATAAATTGATGTAATTATATTATATAATATAAATTTTAATATATATGTATGTATATATATATATATATATACATACACACACACACACACACACATATATATATATATATATATATGTATATATGTATATATATACAGATATATATATATACATGTATATGTATATATATACACATATATATGTATATATATATATATATATATATATAAGCATTAAATGAGTTTATATGGGCCGATGGGTTGAGGCCAAGGTTTGGCTTTGTTTTTTTAAAGGCGAATGGAGGGGGGCAAGGGGGAGAGGTGGAGGTCACCGACCCCACCCCCCAACCCATATTAATCTTGGATGGGGGGTGGGGTCGGCGACCCCTCCCCCCTACCCCCACTTTTCAATACAACCTAAAAATAATATAAACCAAAACATTTTCACTGTTATTTGGAAAACTATGTAAAAATGTTAATCCGTAGTTTTTTTTGTGGGTGTGTGTCTGTGTGTGTGTGTAGATTTGTATATCTAGATTTTTAATTAAATAAAATTTTGGGTTTTATTACTAGAGTACTTTTGTATATACATATTGTTGATGGCAAATCACAGCACTCCTGAATGTCTACAACTCGATGGGTTCAGAATCTCAGTGCGATTTCATAACATGGAGCTTTTCCCAAGTGTGGGACCTTGTGAAATCGGAAAAATATCTCTGGATGAAGGCTGGTTCCTATCCCTCTATTCAGATGCACACATAAAAATGCAGAGGGTTTTACTCCAAAACCTAATCTAACTTGCCAAGGAGACAGGGTAAGAATATGCATAAACATTAAACCTAAACTAATAAAGGTGATGCACCAAGGAATGAAGAAAACACCTGTCTTGCCAATAAACACAACCCATTAAAATGTAATACAAGATCATGCACAGATAACCATATTTGCAGTGAAAGATCAAGAGGATGCAAATGAACACAGAGAGGGTTGAGAATCATCCATAGACATGTATTATTTTCTCCAAAGATTGATACAATACACTACAAAATGCCAAGAGGAATAGTTGCATTATAGTCTTAGATGGGAGGTTTGAACTCCACAAATTCACCTGCCAAAGAGAAGAAGGGAGGGGCAAAACAAGAATGTCCAACCTTTAGAAAGAAGCCCCTCCTTACAATTTATAGGAAGAATGAGAGAGAAAAGAGAGAGGAATTCCAAAACTACCCCAACCACCTCCAAGTTACATTTAATTCATCTCATTATGGTGGTAGGTGAGGACCCTAGCAAACCCAAAAAATGGCGAATTGTATTTTGCATTTTTGAAGAACTTATTCTCACCCAATTAAATATATCTAGTTGTAGTTGGACAGAGGACCTCGTAAGCTTTCCAAAAATTCCAACCTTGCGTGAATACAAGATCCTTGTGAAAATTCATGGCCATCTGAATATCTTCGCTAGGGTTTGCTTCATTCCTGGGCGTAAATTTTGTCATGTCCACACTCTGTGTTGTGCACCTCCAACTTGCACCTTGGGCACAAATTTTGTCATGTCGACACTTTGTGTTGTGTGCCTCCAACCTATGCCTTGGCGTGAATTTTTTCATGTTGACACTCTGTGTTGTGCGCCTCCAACCTGCACCTTGGCATAAATTTCGTCATGTCGACACTCTGTGTTGTGCGCCTCCAACTTGCGCCTTGGGCATGAATTTTGTCATGTTGACACTCTGTGTTGTGTGCCTCCAACCTATGCTTTGGGTGAAAATTTTTTCATGTCGACACTCTATGTTGTGCACCTCCAACCTACGCCTTGGGCATAAATTTTGTTATGTCAACACTCTGTGTTGTGCGCCTCCAACCTGCACCTTGGGCACGAATTTTGTCATGTCGACACTCTATGTTGTGCGCCTCCAACCTGCACCTTGGCATGAATTTTGTCATGTCGACACTCTGTGTTGTGCACCTCCAACCTGTGCCTTGGGTGTAAATTTTGTCATGTTGACACTCTATGTTGTGCGCCTCCAACCTGCACCTTGGCTGTTGGTGACGCAATAAATATCGGGCTTTGAGTTTCTTTGATTTCCATATTCTTCTATTTGTCTATATTTACCTGGGGGGAGATATATACAACAATTTGGTGACTCAATGGGATCACCTACCTGCTAGGTAGAAGATCAGTGGCCTTTTAGCAATCCATTGGGCATGGAGTCATAAGCAATAACCTGGAACCAACCTGATATCTGATCCCGAGCCTGATACTGCAACTCATTCTTCGAGAGCATGATGAACTATAGAAATTCAACCTGAGAGAAAAAAAACCTTGTGCCGAAGCACTTAGGGAAATTAAAACCTAACTACAACAAGATGATGTGCATCCGCACTTAGAGGAATTAAAAACTAGGCTAATATTTACAAGGGTAAACCTTTTCCTTTTAGTAGAAATGTTTAAGTTAGATTCCGTTAACCGGAATCGGGAGTTCTTCTCCATCCAGTGTAGACAATTAGAAGGCATTACTACTTTTACATCCCGTGACCATGTAGGGGCCACTCCAAATGGCATCAAACTTGGAATGCCTTCCTGGTTTTTCCCGATCTGCATCCCATTTCAGAACTAGGTCCCCCTCCTGGAAGGTCTTTGCTCTTGCTTTCTTATCGAACCATCTTTTTACTAAGGCCTGATCCTTCTCAATCATCTGAACTGCATGCTCTCTTATTTCTTCAAATTCCATCAACTCTGCATACCTGGCCTCCATTGGTTTGAACTCAGACAACTCCAACTACTTCATGAGCTCTAATGCTGACAATTCTAATGATATAGGCAATATTGCCTCTTTCCCATAGACCAACTTGTAGTGATAATTACCAGTAGAACTCTTTGGCATTATTCTGTCAGCCCATAATGCTGATTTTATCTTGGTATGCCATGTCCTTTGGTTTTCATCCAGATTCCTTCTGATAATCCTTAGCAAATTCTTGTTGGTGGACTCTGCCTGTCCATTACCCTGCGGGTAATAATTTGAAGAGGTGCTCAAATAGATTCCATTCTTGACAGCCCATTCTATAATTTTAGAACCTAGGAATGCTAAAGAATTTTATGATATGATAGTGCTCGGCACACCAAACCTTGTGACTATTCCTTCATAAAAGTCTAGTATGTTAGACTCATTTGCTTCTTTGAGCGCTACTGCTTCGGTCCACTTGATGAAATAGTCTATTGTCATGAGAATCCACTCGTGGCCTTGGCTTGAGTTTGGGTTGATTACCCTGACAAAGTCCAATCCCCATTGCATAAATGGTTGGTCAACCAAAATTGGGTGCAATGGAAGCGTTGTTAGTCTTTCTGTTCCTGTGAAGAGTGCACATTTCTTGCACTTTCTTATCCATGTATAGCAGTCACTGAACACTGTGGGCCAATAATACCCTACCTTCATTATCTTAAGAGCTGTTACTCGTGGGGCAAAATGTCCTTCAGAATCTCCATCATGAAAATCTTGTAACACCCTCTCAATTTGACTTGTTTCAATGAATCTCAATAGAACTCCATTGATGTATTTATTGAACAAAACACCATCAACAAACACATATGGAATGGCTTGTAATCTAAATTATCTCCTCTTTGCTTTTGCTCATTTTTGGAGGGCATAGGCCTGCCTGTAGGAAGTGTATCATATTCTGAGTCCAACAAGGAGTGGGCACATCATCATTTTCCTATCCTTGACCATCCTGTAGTACCAAAATAGTCTCTTTGTCATCACCTGCTTCGACCTTCCGCCTCAAAGCTAGCTGTTCACATAGTCCTTTTCCACGTACTAGTTTTGTGACCTTGATCTCGATGTCATATTCCATGACACGGGTTATCTATCCTGCATGTTTCTCATCCAAATCCTTGTTTAGAAGGAAGTCCTTGACTCCCGCATGAGAGACCAAAAATTGGATCTTGTTGTTTGAGACTAGGTGCTTGAATTTCTTTAAGCTTATAATCATTGCAAGGACATGTTTTTCAATGAAAGAGTACCTAGTTTCATATTCCTCCAATCCTTGACAGAAGAAAGCAACTAGTTGTTCTAATCCTTCTTTTTTTTGTTGTACTAGGATTACAGAAATTGTGTCTCCACCACCGAAGGCATATAACACGAAGTCCTTGGAGAAGTTTGGTTTGACAAGAGTCAGAGCTTGAGATAGAGCCTCTTTTATTGCCTCAAAACTTGCCTTGCCTTCAGATGTCCACTAAAATGCCATGTTCTTCCTTAACATCAACGTTATTGGCTTTACGAGAGCTTCAAAGTTTGGAACAAACCTACAGAAAAAATTGATCCTTCCTAAGAAACTTTGAAGAGCCTTCTTGTGACTTGGCAATGGCAACGCTCGAATTACTTCAACTCTTTCTAGGTCAATCGTTAATCCCTCCTTTGAAACAATATGGCCTAGAAGTTTTCCCTCGTGAGCCAAGAATATGCATTTTTTGGGATTCAATGATACTCCAAATCTTCTACACCTCTAAAATACTTGCCTCAAATGAAAGAGGTGATCCGCTACATTTTTGGAGAATACAGTGATCTCATCAAGATATATCAGAACTATTTTATTGATCAACCCCTTGAATGCCATATCCATTGCTCTTTAGAAAGTGGCTCCAACATTTGATAGCCCAAATGGCATCTTGTTGTAGGCATAGGCGCCCCATTTGGTGGTGAAAGCCATCTTGAACTGGTCATCTTCTTTCACCATTTTCTGATTATACCCTAAGTAGCCATCGAGGAGAGAGAATCTCTTAGAACCGGATACTACTTGTAATATTTGTTCCATTGAAGGAAGTGGATAATGGTCTTTGAGAGATGCCCTGTTCAGGTCTCGGAAGTCCACGCACAACCTGATTTCTCCACTCTTCTTCCTAACCGGAACCAAGTTTGCAACCCATCTTGAGTGCTTGATCGGGAATAGAATGCTTGCCTTTATTAGCTTGTTTAGCTCTTTCTTTATTAGAGGCTCGATGTGAGGGTTGACTGGTCTTTGCTTCTGCCTAATGGGCTTAGCATCTGGATCTAATTCTATGGTATGTTGTGCCAACTTCGGATTGAATCCTCTCAAGTCTTCATAGCTCCAAGTGAAGACATCTGGAAATTCTTAGCAAAACTATATGAAATCTGATTTCTCCTGTTCAGTGGCCACTTTACCAATTTGAAGTGTTTTGCCTTCCCCAACCAGAATTGTTTCTGAATCTTCTCTCTTGACCTGTATGTTAGCCTTTTCCTTACAGAACTGGTCGTTAGGGTTGAAGATAGACTCTAATGTTACTAAACACTTACGAAGCTTGTTTGTCTGCAACTGCACTACTTGATCCCCGTTCTGCTGCTCTAGTCTATCCTGATTCCTAGCTAAGAATTTAGCCTCTTCTTGTAAAAAATTGATGAATTGTTGATCGTTTTCAAACACCTTCCAGCTTGTGTTATTATCTGGAACTACTTGCCTCACAATCACATTCATATGTGGTTGTGTTTTTTTCCTTCTGATGTTGTCAACCACATCAAACATTTCTCCAACTGTTGCGAGCCTATCTGCGGCTTCATTTTTCTTCTTGGGTATGGAAACGATGTTGAAAGCTTCAAAATCCTCAACAAGGTCCCATACACTATTCTTGTAGTTCTTCATTAGGTCATTCTTTGTAGCATGTTGTCCCCTGACTTGGTTGATGATTAGCTCGCTATCCCCGAACACCTGCAAGTTCTTTATGCCCTTTCTCCTGGCCTAATGAAGTCCATGAATTAAGGCCTCATATTCAGCTATGTTGTTTGAACAGTGTTATCCAAAATTCACCCCTCAAGGTAATTTTGATAACATGCATCAAATTATTCAGTCCCAAGCAAGTAGAATGATTCATGCCCAAAATCGTGTTTTTGGGGCCCCTCGGCTTCTCTCTAACTCTCCCATCTAAGAAGAAATCCCAATGAGTTAGAAAAAAATGGAAAAAATGCAAAAATAAGGTTACGTGGTTGTTTTTAAGCATTTCGGGTCTGAAGGGTTTAGGGCGTACCAGTGCGGGTCGTATCGGGGGTCATCGTACCAAGTTTGGGGATGAAATACAAAGAAAATTGGCTAAGTCAGATAATTTTGTCCTAGGTGGTCCGCGGGACAGTAAGGACAAAAGTACGTGCGGGATACAAGAAGCCGAAACGGCCGAAAGTAAGAAAAATCATCAATTTTTTTGTTTCACGCAATTTGGGATAGCCGGGAAAAAAGTACGCGCGGGGAGCGAATCAACTGATTTTCTGCAAGATAGTCCATTTTGGGCAGTTCAGAGATTTTCATCCGGGACAGTTGGGACAAAAGTACGCAAGGGACGCGCGGGACGCGAAAAGGTGAAAAAGATGCAAAAGAGACAAGGAAGCCCGAATCGTTCGATGCGGGAGAATTCATCAGGGACAACCAGGACAAAATTACGCGTGGGATGCGAAAAGCTGAAATGGCCGAAGGCAAAGAAGAAAAGTCAACGTTTGACCCATGAACTTCAAACGACCATAACTTTTGACTCCGAGCTCCGATTTCCACAAAATTGGACTTTCTGGAACGAGCACAATGTCCTCTACACCAAAAAAATGTATTCAGCTCCAGTTAGTAAATGCTCATTCCCGTCAAATGATAGAAAACGCCTACCAAACCCAAAATAGCTACCCGCACTCAGAAGGCCATAACTTTTGCATTTCTCAATGAAATCGCACAAAATTGGTACCGTTGGAATCGTGGCTCCGATCCTGACACACATAAATCAATAAATTATATATTTGATGAGATATTGATAGATATTGTATATAAAACGTGGCCGGGTTCACAACATTGTTTTATTTGGTAGTTGGGAGTGCAATTAAGGGGCATGGTCATCATTCTTTCTCTTCTGCAGCACCTGGGAAAGTATGGGGAGCCTTTTGCAAGTAATATACAATCATTTTACTCCATTTAATGCCTCATACAAGTGGTTGAAGGATAGATTTTGGGATTTCCATTTTCCCTTCTCTCTTTCTTCTCATTTTTTTTATAAATGGGAGTGTTGGGCTCATTGTAAAAGGGGGAGTTTTTTAGATAGCAAAGCTCTATCAAAATTGATTTTTGAAGCCAATGTGCTACAAGCCCTTGTAGTGGACTCCTTGCATGGTGATCCAGGCCCTTATCTTGTAATAGATTGAATTGTGCATATCATGAAGCAATAAAATATAAGTTTGTGGATGTATCTTCCCCTGCTGTGTTTTCTTGCATTCTGCTTGCCCCTTCAGTCTTGATTACAAGAATATTGTGTCTACTTTTAGTTCATGCAGGGATCCACTATCATTGTGTATGTTTGAAATGTTGTTGTAAAATGCATTTTTGTTGGATCGTGGGGAACTGTCATCACTCCCTCTAGTGTGCATTTTGCTTCTTTATCTCACACATTGGAAGGATACTCTCACACACCCTCCTTTTCTGGTGTATCACCACTTTAGTGTAGTCTTTCATTTTATGCACTCTCTCTCCTTAGTCCCTTGGAAAGATAGATTAGAATAGTTAGTTTACCCTTCATTAGAGTAGATTGTGGCAGGTAGTTTAGGAACAAGGACCAACTTTCTCTGGAGGTCTATCTCAAGTAGCAAGTCCCACAACTTGGAGATAGTACCCATGTTATCCAATCACACTATGAGTTCAAGTATATGCACTTGTGGAAACATAAGGGTGGTTTGATTCGTTGATAACAAACAGGAAAAATGGAAATGGAAAGATGAATAATATTTGATGCCTTGAGGTGAAACCAACATTGTACCACCTCCAGCACCTTGCCTACTCCTTGATCCATTGAAAAATAACTGCCATACCTCATTGTCATCCTTATGGTCTGGTTTGGTGATGCTAGGAATAGGCTGGTTTTCTTCATGTATGTAATAGACTCCTAGCTCAGATTCTTCTACTTCTTGGTAGAGATCAAAATCATGTACCTTGCGTGCCCATTCATCAAGAGTCAAATCTGGGATGCTTCCAACCTTGGTGTCAGCTTCATCTGTTCTTGGATAATATTCTTGATTAAATGCTGAACAATTGGCATTGATTTGGCTTAGAGTATGAGGCTCAATATGAAAGTTTGCAATTGGTTCGGATCTGATTGTGACCTTAGTACCATATCTTGTTCTAAACAACATGTGTGACTAGTGAGTAGATAAGTAGCCTCCAATTTTAGCTGTGAAATCCCTTGATAAGCATAGGGCAAAGAGTGGTGGCAAATCTATCACTGACACATCTTGCAAAATAGTAACGTTGGGGCATGCATGCAAGGTAAGATTCAAACCTTTAATCACTCCCACCGTTGCTATTGCTATCCCATCCAATTGCACTACCCCCTTTGATATGACTTCATATTGGAGACCCAGCTGATCAGCTATTTGCTTGGGCATGACAGAACTACTTGCCCTATAATCAATCATGCAATTGTGTACTAATTTATCCCCAATGATTAATGAAACATAGAATGGAGGGGGCTTCAAAATTTTACCTTGTTGTCCTCCATGATTCCCTTCAGGTTGAGTAGCATTTGTGAGGACATTCTCTTGAATATGGACCTGCTAGTTTGAAGTTGACCAATTCTTCATGGCAACTTGTAGAAGATCTCTTTGGCCTGGGATGGATAAAGATCATGTTGTATATATCTTTCCCCCAAGTAGATATAGACAAGCAGGAGAATGGAGAAATCAAAGAAGCTCAAATCCCTAATGCACCCAAGGCACATAAAAGTGGTGCATGACAATGGATGTCGACAGGGAAAACGGTGTGCCTAAGGCGCACACAAGTGGCGCACGACAATGGATGTCGACAGGGAAAATGGTGTGCCCAAGGCACATAGAAGTGGCGCACGACAATGGATGTCGACAGGGCAAACGGTGCACCCAAGGCACATAGAAGTGGTGTACGACAATGGATGTCGACAGGGAAAATGGTGCGTCCAAGGCACACAGAAGTGGCGCACCACAATGGATGTCGACAGGGTAAACGGTGCACCCAAGGCACACAGAAGTGGCGCACGACAATGGATGTCGACAGGGCAAATGGTGCACCCAAGGTGCACAGAAGTGGCACACGACAATGGATGTTGATAGGGAAAATGGTGTGCCCAAGGCACACAGAAGTGGCACATGACAATGGATGTTGACACACACATGGATGCGCCTAGGCGCACCTTCAGGAGGCACAACATTTTGAGCGCTGACAGGAAGCAGACCCTGGTGCAGATATTCAGATGGCCATAACTTTTGACTGGGAGCTTGGATTCATGCAAGGTTGGACTTTTTGTTAAGCTTACGAGGTCCTCTATCCAACTACGACTGGATATATTTAATTAAGTGAGAACAAATTCTTAAAAATGCAAAATATAGTTCACCACTTTTGGGTTTGTTGGGGTTCTCACCTACCACCATAATGAGATAATTAAATGCAGTCTAGAGGTGGTTGGGGTAGTTTTTGATTTCCTCTCTTCTCCCTCTCTTTTTCCTCCTATAAAATGTGAGGGGCTTCTTTCTAATGTTGATCTTTCCAGCTCTACCCTCCCTTCTTTTTCTTCTCTAGGGTTGAAAAAATGGAGTTCGAACCTCCTCCCCTGCTCTGTAATGGCGTTTTTACCTTTTACTATTGAAAGGATGTTTTGTGCAAACTTCTGGAGCAACAAAAAATGTGTTTTATGATGCATCTATCCATCCTTGCTTGTTCTTTTGCTTTTTCTCTTCTTTCCTCTCTTCATTGTAGGTATTTGTGCATGTTCTAATGTTCATTACAGGTCTGGAGCTGTGTTCATGGAGTTTTGGGACATTTTCTGTGTGAAATCTATCTTTGGGTTTGTGATGCATCTATCCATCCTTCCCATTGCTCACCTCTCCTTGTTCCATGGTGGTTTTGATAGATGTTCACCATTCTCCTTCTCTAGTGTATCACTGTTTTAGTGTAGGCTTTTACTGTTTTTCCCTTTTCTCTCTCTCTCTGTCTCCTTGGCATGGTTAGATTAGGTTTGGATTAGCTACCTACACTGGAATAGCTTGTGGCAGGTAGTTTAGGAGTAGGAACCAACCTTCTCTGGAGATTCCTTTCTCATTTTCATGAGTCCCACACTCAAGAAAGGATTCAATGTTGTGCAATCACACTGGATGCAAGAGTGATCAACCTAGAAGCCTGATCTACATCCAGGGGTGCAGTGATTTTGCAACAACAGATCCCACATTGATATATTCACATTTGTCTTCTTCATTTGATCAATGATGCTAAATGGGGATGAAACATCTCTTTTTTGTCCTTTAGCCTGCACATTCCTTTCTTGCGCGTGGGCAGCAATAGCTAGCATTTGAGTTGTCTTAGAAGGAGGTTTGCGTTGTCCTTGTGTGTTTGGAACTGTATTTTGCTTACCAACACCTTATGGAGTGATGGAAGGTTGTAGATCACTTGGAGCCAATGACTACCCTTCACCAATATTCCTCTTCTTTGATCTTGTGTTAGCTGCTACACTGTGAAAAATTGTTTGATTCATGCCACAAGAATCCTCAGCTTGCCGATTCACAAGTGCAGTATCATTTGGAGCTGTGTTTTGCTGAGATGTACCTTGTTGCTGATTTTTTTCTTGACTCACTTAACCCTCTACACCAGTAGTTTTCACCATTAAGGCTTGGTTTAAAGCACCATTGAAGCACATAGATTGGTTGTGAGATTCATTGCATGGGAAAAACCAATCATACTCTTGAGCTATGTTGTTTTGCACTGGCACTAATGCTTCAGAAGCAGATGCAATATTGGGGTTATAGGGCTGAAATGGTCTATTGGCAGGAGGCCTTACTTGGATTTGATTTGCAACTAGATTGGGAGGCCTATTGGGCTAGTATGGTTGCCTATTAGGTTGAGATTGAGGCTGATAAGAAGGTCTAAAGCCTTGGGCCTACTGCCTCTTGAGTGTATCCAACTCATTTCCCAAATTTTGTAATTGTTTCATGACATCTTGGAGTTCATTTGAAGCACTAGAGGATGAAGTAGAAGTTTCATTTGAACTTTGATTTCTAGGAATGGGAATAGGAGCCAAAGTGGGTGCTTGACTAGTGCTTGGATTTTCTAAGTTTGGATACAAGGGCATGGGAGGCCTAGGAGCCAGCTTACCAACTTGAATAAGATAGTTTTCAGCCTAATGGTAATGCTATAAGGAGCAGGTAAGGTTGTACCTCCCATAGATTGAATTAACATAGAAATATCAGAATTTAAAGCCTTAAGATAATATCGAAAAGCATCTTCAGCTGTTGGCCTAATAGCCACTAGAATCCTATCCCAATACCTTTGAAATCTGAAGTTGAATTCATTTAGTTGCTCCTTGGGAGCTCTCTTGATAGTTGTCAATTACTCTAGTAGAGACAAATTGTCTCCCTTTTCTCCAAACTACTCATGGAGAACTATGCATAATTGATTCCAATTTTGGATAGAACCACCTCCAAGGCTCCTACACCATTGCAATGCCTTCCCTTTGAATGAAGATGTCAAGAATTTGATAGCAACATCCATTTCATTCATCTCATGCATTGCACAGATGTTAGTAATGTCTTTGACATGATCACCAGGAGTGGTATGATTTTCTCTAGTGAAAGATGGAATGTTCTTCAATGCTGCAATTGGAACTGGATTTTGTGCATTAAGGGTAAGTGGGCTGCTGCCAGTGAAGCTAACAAAAGGGTTTTGTTGCACCATTTTGATTGGCCTGAGAACCCTTGTAAATTAGATGAAAGGTCTACTAGGTGGAGGGGTTGATAAAGTCCTGTTAGGTGGAGATGGTGACCTTTGTGGTCTTCTTCCTCTCCTTTCTCTACCTGGTGATAGCTTCAAGTAGACAAATAACCCTTCTTCTCAAGTATCAGACCTGGTTCAAATTCTTCTCATGTACCTCGGTAACCTGTGCTACTATAACACTGAATTCTATCCCTTCAGAGTCGCTAGATGTGTTGGGGAATGAGCCTCAAAAGGCTGGATTTTGCCAAGTTACACACCAAACTTGACAATATTAAACAAAAATTTAAAATTTTGAAGGACCCAGAAGATATAGTTCTTCAAATCGGTTATCAAGTGTTGTTGTCCAGCTACTAATCCCTGAAAGGTACAGGCGAAACTTGGGACACACTTGACACCTGGGAAAACCCGAAATACTAAAAACTATGAAATTTTGAAAGTCAAAATCTCAAAAATCTAAGAATAACCTTTTGAATATTATCCACCGATCTATCAACTGGTGAAATTTTGACTTGTTTTGAGCAAGTTAAGCCTTTGAAAATTGATTTTAGAGTTCAACCTGGAAAGTGAAAAATCTAAAATTGGAGAACTTGTAATTTCTAAGTCCAGATTTCTTGACAAATCCTTCAAATCTTGTGGAATGACTGTTAGTGCAAAATCACAGCACCCCTAGATGTTGATCAGATTTCTAGGTTGATCACTCTAGCACCCAGTGTGATTGCACAACATTGAATCCTTTCTCCAAGTGTGGGACTTGTAAAAATGAGAAAGGATTCTCCAGAGAAGGCTGGTTCCTCTTCCTAGACTACCTACCACAAGCTATTCCAGTGCAGGAAAGCTAATCTAAACCTAATCTAACCATGCCAAGGAGACAGAGAGAGAGAGAGAAAAGGGAAAAACAGAGCCTACACTAAAACGGTGATACACCAGAGAAGGAAAATGTTGAACATCTATCAAAACTGCCATGGAACAAGGAGGGGTGAGCAATGGGAAGGATGGACAGATGCATGACAGGCCAAAGGATAGATTTCACACAGAAAATGTCCCAAAACTCCATGAACATAGCTCCAAACCTGTAATGAACATTCAAACGTGCACAAATACCTGCAATGAAGAGAGGCAAGAAGAAAACAAGTGAAAAACGAGCAAGGATGTATAGATGCATCACGAAAAAAAATTTTGTTGCTTCAGAAGTTTGCACAGAACATCATTTTAATGGTAAAAGGCAAAAAAGTGCCATTACAGAGCAATGGAGGAGATTCGAACTCCATTTTCAACCCTGGAGAAGAAAAGAAGGGAGGGCAGAGCTGAAAAGATGAACCACCTTTTAGAAAGAAGCCCCTCCTTACAATTTATAGGAAGAATGAGAGAGGGAAGAGAGAGGAAATCCAAATCTACCCCAACCACTTCTAGGTTGCATTTAACTCATCTCATTATGGTGGTGGGTGAGAACCTCAGCAAAAGCGGCGAACTGTATTTTGCATTAAAGCTGGTTGTTGAAACGTCAGTTCTGGCCATTACCACGCACCAAATATGTTCCTTGATTTTCTCTCTCCAAACTAAACCAAAATGCAAGATTGACCCTAGATTCATGTAGAAAACTTTTCCTGCTTTCCATTGATATAAATAACATGAAAATCTGATCTCTGGATCGAAAGTTATGGCGATCTGAAGATTAGGGCAAAAAACAGGCCAAAACAGATCGACGAGAAAATATTTGAATTTTTTCCACGCTCTGCGACTTGGATGACACATGTCAGGCTCTGATTCATCCGTGGGCTCATCCTTTGAAATTTATTTTGGGCCCTTCCTTAATTTCTTGCCATTTGGACACGTCGCACTATTTTATTGGCTCGGGCCTGAGGGACGCACTTTATCCTTCGAAAATTTGGTATTTTTCACTTTGGGAAAATTTTCCCATTTCTGCCTCCGCGCTCCACCATTCAATTGCCACATGGCATGATTTCATTGGATGCATGGGCCCTTCCTGACCATTTCCCTTTTGTTTTTTTCCTTTGGAAAAAATTTCAAAATTTTCCCATGCCGGGCCGATGAGGTGAAGACACGTGGTGAGATTTGATTCGTTGGCGGCTCTTCCGGCTTTTCGCGTCCCTCGCGTACCTTTGGCCTGGATGTCCCAAACGAAAATCTCCTACTTCGGCTGATTCAAGCTTCCTTTTCCTTCTTTGCGGTGAAGACACGTGGTGAGATTCCATTGGCTCTCGGCTCTTCCGGCTTTTCGCGTCCCACACGTACTTTTGGCCCAAATGCCCCAGACGAAAGTCTCTTGTTTCGGCCGAATCAGCCGGTTCACGTCCTCCACGTACTTTTGTCCCAACTGTCCCGGACTGCTGGGACAAATATCTCCGAACCACCTGAAATGGACTAACTTGCGCCAAACCGGCCGATCCGCATCCCGCGGGTACTTTTGTCCCAACTGTCCCGGACTGCGCGGAATGAAGACTTAGACATTTTTCCCTTGCTTTCACCTGTTTTGGATTTTCACGTCCCACGCGTCCCGACGTCCCAACTGTCCCGCAAACCACCTGGACTAGGACTTAGCTGATTTTCTTCATTTTTCCAGCTCCCAAGCTTGGTACAACGAACCTCAATACGACCCGAACCCTTCAGACCCGAAATGCCTTAGAACAATCCTGCAACCTTATTTTTTACATTTCTTCCACTTTCTCAACCTGTTGGGATTTCTTCTTGTATGGGATACTTAGAGAGAAGCCGAGGGGACCTCAAAAAACATGATTTCAGGCCTTAAATCGATCTATTTTCTTGGGACTGAATAATCTGATGCATGTTATCAACATTTACCTTAGGGGGTGAATTTTGGATAACAATTTAGCGACTCAGTGGGGTCATCTGCCTACTAGATGAAGTTACCAGTTGCCTGAAGCATCCATTGGGCATGGAGTCATGAGTTGTAGCCTGCAAACTGATCTGAACTTTGAAAACCTCCTCTCTGAGCCACTTGGAAACCCATTGAAATGGATCGTTCTCACCAAAATGCCACTGAAATGGACTGTGCAAGAGCAAAACCAGCACCACAAAAACTATGTACAAAACTGAAAGGGTCATACATGCTCCAAAATGGAACATGCAGAGTGTGCACAAGCACTTCTTTTACTGAAAGAAAAACTACCTATCTCTACTCTAACTGGAAGCAAAAGGTGGGCTAAACAAACCCTGCAACTGGTTGTGCAGAAATAGCTTCCCTTTCTTCAAAATTGGCAACCATGCAACTGATTTGGCAGCTGAACATGGCTGATTAGGATGAATGGAAAATCAACAAGAAGATGGTCTTCCACCCAAATCATCAAGGTATCAGGTGAAGGTAAATTCAATACCTCTTTTAGTTGTCTCTGCATGTAGATTGGAGAGGTATGATAGTTGATTCTTGGTTCTTTGTAGTTCATCCTCATGCTTAGGAAGAAAGCATGACTAATTGTGACTTCTCCTTTGGTTCCAATGAAGCCAAATACCTGATTGGGCAAGGTATGGTCCTTTGAGTATACCCATTGCCTCTGATTTTCAACTCCAAGAATGGAGTTCTCTTGTAAACCCTTTAGAATGGATGGTGCAGAGCAAATGGTAGAAATTCCTTTTTTTCCCTTTCTCTTCCTCCAATGAAGGACATGAAAGATTAAAATCTTCCAATCTTGGTTCCAAAGAGATGCTATAAGATGCAGGCTGCTGCAAATGGGTGCTCTCCTTCATGATAGTAGGCTCAGGTGTTTGGAATGTGGATGATGAAAGAGAGAATGGTAGGAAACTCAACCGGTTCTTCTTCATCAAAATAGTCCTCCAAATCTGACAGATAAACTACCTCATTATTGTCCTGCTGCAAATGCTCAACTTCCTCCATGGTATCCTCTTGATCTGTAACTTGATCATCATGGTTTCTTTCATCCTCCAACATTGAGTTTGAGAGATCAAACTCCTCTTCAGTACTAGAACTTGAGAGAGGTGAAGTAGAAAGAAGAACTGAAGGTTCTCCTGTAGCCTGCTTTGTGCTCAAAGCACTTGGATCTGTAATTTTCTCCTCCACAACTAGAATGTGCTCCTCTTCTTTTGGATTTGGAGCAAATTCTCCCTCTCTCTACTACTTGAAGACAATCTTGCTCTTGATAGAACTCTTCCTCTAGCATGAAGTTCATTAATTCAAACTCTTCGAGTCTATTGCTCTAGAGGACAAGTTGGGACTGCATAGGATCTTCTTCTAGAGCTTTCTTCCTCCATGGCTGATTGTGAAACTTGAATTGAATCAACATTCTCTTTGAATAGAATGCTAACATGGACACTACTTTCTGAGCAAACTGATTGCTGATCCGCTTCTCCTTTTTACTCTTCTCCTGCTACAGCAAATTCAGTCCTAACCACCATGTTGTTCCAACTCTTAACCTCTTATAAAGGCTTAACCATCAAGGGGATATTTGTCATCCCAAATTTAAGCAGCCCAAACCCTCAAGTTGAGACTGTCGAATTTCTTCATCCTTATTTGGCTTTTCTTCTTTGCTGTTGTTTTCCTTCATGGACTAGAACTCTGCAATTTTTATCCTCCCAACATGGATTTTGGAATGCAAGAGGAGAGGATGGATTGTAACTCAATTGATTTTACAATTTTTCGTGGTGGTGGAGGAGGTAGAAACCTCTTGTTTCTTTGGAGGAAGAGGGTATTTCATTTAGATTTTGTGGAGGGGATGAACTGTTTGGAAGGAAAAGGGGAAGGAAGAATTGAGATGTGGTGGAAGACTGAGAGGAATGGAGAAATGGAATTAACATCCTGGGACAGCATTGACTGGGGAGTTTAGAATTTGAAATTCTAAATGAGATGGTGTTGCTTGAGTAATGGGAAGAGAAAAAAAATAGATGATGGTGTAGAACTTACCCATTGACAAGGTTGTTCAACACCAAGTGTATAGGCCTCTATTTCTACTGTCCATTGTGCAAGTTGGGGCAGCATCTTCATCATGAATTCCAGCTTCTCCTGAGGGCTGAAGTGTCTTGGAAAAATGCCTCCCCATGGACAAGGAGTCCTACAACCAATTCTGAAAGCTTTCATTTGAGCTGTTGCTCTTGATTGCACCATCTTCGCCTCCATCTTTTGGATTTGTCTCCAGCAGATCTACAGCATCTTCATCTGACTGCCCCTCACAACCATGCATACCCTTGCTGCTTGGACATGCTTCATATCCAAACTAACTTTGGCATTGCTACTCATATGAGTATGACATGCTGATTTTGAATTTGATCAAAATGCTGATTTGGAGGATTTGTAAAACATGTTGGAGGTGTGATAACATTGCTACTGTTGTTAAATGTGAATTCCATGATGGAAATGAAGTCATGATTGCACAACTTCATGGAATGGAAAATAATGAAAATGATGGAAAGAAGAATGGATGGAAATGAATGGAAAACAGGTCTGCAACTTCAGAGAATGAGTTGTTTACCAGATGGAGTCACCAGATGTGCTTTTGGAAGTGCCTCCAAAAGGCTGAAATCTTTAATAGGAACACACCAACCTGTCAAAAGATAAAGTGGAAGACCTCTAAGGTCCCACCGGGTCATGCCAAAACTATTAGTTACAAAATCAGTAGCACCCCCTAGATGTTGATCAGATTTCTAGTTTGATCACTTTAGACATCCAGTGTGATTACACAACATTGAATCCTCTCTCCAAGTGTGGGACTTGTAAAAATGGGAAAGGAATCTCCATATTAGAGGCTGGTTCCTCTTCTAGACTCCTCTGATCATATTTATCTACTTACAATTTGCAGGCAAGGTAATCTAAATTCCTAATCCTACCCTAAATTCTAAAGGAGACAGAGATAGAGAGATGTAAAAAAGAAAAACAGAGGCCTACATGCTAATAGGTGATGCACCAGAGAAGGAAGTTGTAGACACTTGATGCTATCATGAAACTACACATGGATCCACAAGGAAACATGAGCACATGGGAAACATGCACAAATGCATCAAAATGCCCAATGATATATATCACATAGAAAGATATCCCATAGATACTCCATGAACACAGATTGAGGGACCTTTAATGAACATTCAGAACATATATCAACATACCTGCATATCCAGATAGGCAAGAACATTACAAGTGATCCAGAGGGAAGAAAGGATGGATAGATGCATTACATGGAACACGTAAAATTTCTTCACAAGTTTCTACCAAGGAAGATCATTTTAAAGGTAAGTTGCAGAGCTGAAAAAGTGTCTCCCTTTACAGAAGGGGAGGAGGTTGAACTCCATTTTCAACTTTTACAGAAGCAAACCACGACCCTAGGAGAGAGAAGAGCTGAACAGATGAACCAACTTTTAGCAAGGAGTCCCCCTCCTTACCATTTATAGGAAGAATGCCATCAGAGGGAACAACATGAGGTGATCCTAATCTAGACCCATTCCACTAACTAGGTTGAATTTAACTCATCTCATTATGGCGGTGGGGAGAACCTCATCAAATGTGACGAACTGTATTCTTGCATTAAAATCTGGTGGTTGAAACGTCATTTCTATTCATGACCACGTGCCAGAAGTGTTTTTTGATTTTCTCTCTCCAAACTCCACCAAAATTCAAGATTGACCCCATGGAATCTTGTAGATAATTTCACCAGCTTTCCATTGATATAAAGAACATGAAAAACTAAGCTCTGGATTGAAAGATATGGTGATTTAAAGTTTTAGGGAAAAAAAATAGGGCCAAATCAGGATCGGTGGGGAAAACATTTGCCAAGTCTTTGGACACGCTGGCTGCCATCTTGATTGACACTGTCGGGCTATGATTCATCTAGGGGAAAATTTCCCACAAAAACTCCATCGAGCCATAACTTCAAAAATACATGCCAGTTAGGACAGTGAAAACTATTTCCTTTCTGGAAAGCTCGAGAAAGAGCTCTATCGCAATGGTGTCATTTCCATAATTTGGTATTTGAGTGCACTGAAAAGAAAAATTTTGTGACTGAGGCAAAAGAGAAGGAAAGATGAAAGGGAGTTAGCCACAAAATCATTGCACGTGGGCACATTCTGGATGAACATTTGTGTAGCCCTTTTTTTTTTGTGCCTTGGGAGAAAATTTTCGCATCTCGACACTTTGTGTTGTGCACGATCCCCAGCTGAACACACTTGGGTGCGAAATTTGATTGCGTTGTCGACACTTCCGTGCTTTATGTGTCCCTAGCCTGCACCTTGGGCATGAATTTTCGTGTGTTAACACTCTTATGCTTGTGTGCCCCCAACCTCTTCCTTGGGCACAAATTTTCACATGTCGACACTTTGTGTTGACCGCCCCCAGCTTGCGCCATGGGCACAAAATTTTCACATCGTTGACACTTCTGTGTTGTCTGCGTCCCAACCATCGTACCTTGGGAAAAAAATTTCACACATCCACAGTCTTTGTGTTGTGCGCCCCCAGCCTACGCCTTGGGCACGAATTTTTTACATGTCAACAATTTGTGTTGTGCAACTATCCCAGCCTGCACCTTTGGCATGAATATTTCACATGTCAACACGAAATGTGTTGACGTGCCCTCAGCATACACCTTCGGCATCAAATTTTCACATGTGGACACTTTTCGTTGTGCAACTCCCGACCTGCGCCTTGGGTGAAAATTTTTTGAATGTTGACACTTTGTGTCCCTGTGCAACCAGCCTGTGCCTTGGGTGTGAATTTTCGCATGTCCGACACTTTGTGTTGTCCGCCCTGATCCTGCAGATTGCTTGGACTAGCGTATTTTCGCTGATTGTCATCACTTTTTGTTGTGTGCCCCCCAGCCTGTTGGGACAACGAACTTTTCTCATGTTGACACTTTGTGTTGTACACCCGAAATGCCTTAGAACCTTGGGTAAAAAATTATTGGATGTTGACACTTTGTGTCCATGTTCACCCCCCATCCTGTGCCTTGGGCGTGAATTCTTCTTGCATGTCGACAATTTGTGCTATGAAGCCCCTAGCCTACACCTTGGGCACAAACATGATTTCAGGCATGTCAATCGACTTTATGTTCTGCGCCCCCCATACTCTGATGCCATGGGAACAAAATTTTCGCATGGGGGTTGACACTTTGTGTTGATGCGCACATGACCTCCTTAGGTGTGAATTTTTGCATGTCAACACTATTGATGTTGTGAATCACCCCACATTGTGCCTCGGGTGCGAATTTTTACATGTCGAAACTTGATGTGTTGTGCACCCCCAGCCTGCGCCTTGTATAAACATGGAATTTTTGCAAGTCTGGGGACACTTTGTGTTGTGTGCCCCCCAGCTCTCCGCCTTGAACGTGAATTTTTTCATGTCGACACTTTGTGTTGTGCTCCCCCAGCCTACGCCTTGGGCACAAGGGTTTTACTCAAAAACCTAATATAACTTGCCAAGGAGATAGGGTAAGAATATGCATAAAAATAAAACCTAAACTAACAGCTTGCGCCAGCGTGATGCACTTTGTGAATGAAGAAAACACCTGTCTTGCCAATAAACGTAAACCATTAAAATGTAATACAAGATCATGCACAGATAACCATATTTGCAGTGAAAGATCAAGAGGATGAAAATGAAAATAGAGAGGGTTGAGAATCATCCATAGACATTTATTGTTTGCTCCAAATATTGATACAATACACTACAAAATTCTAAGAGGCAAAGTTGCATTACAGTTTTAGATGGGAGGTTTGAACTCCACAAATTCAATTGCCAAAGAGAAGAAAGGAGGGGCAAAAAAAGAGTGTCCAACCTTTAAAAAGAAGCCCCTCCTTAAAATTTATAGGAAGAATGAGAGAGAAAAGAGAGAGTAATTCCAAAACTACCCCAACCACCTCCAAGTTGCATTTAATTCATATCATTATGGCGATAGGTGAGGACCCTAGTAAACCCATTAATGGCGAATTTTATTTTATATTTTTGAAGAACTTTTTCTCACCCAATTAAATATATCTAGGTGGAATTGGATAGAGGACCTCGTAAGCTTTCCGAAAAGTCCAACCTTACGTGAATCTGAGCTCCCTGTGAAAAGTTATGGCCATCTGAATATCTGCGCTAGGGTTTGCTTCATTCTTGGGTGCAAATTTTGTCATGTCCACACTCTGTGTTGTGCGCCTCCAACCTACACCTTGGGCACGAATTTTGTCATGTCGAAACTCTGTGTTGTGCATCTCCAACCTGCACCTTGGGCATGAATTTTGTCATGTCAACACTCTGTGTTGTGTGCCTCCAACCTGCGCCTTGGTGTGAATTTTGTCGTGTCGACACTTTGTGTTGTGCACCTCCAACCTGTGCCTTGGGTGCAAATTTTGTCATTTCGACACTCTGTGTTGTGTGCCTCCAACTTGGACCTTGGCTTTTGGTGACGTAATAAATATCAGGCTTTGAGTTTCTTTGATTTCCATATTCTTCTGTTTGTCTATATTTACCCGGGGGGAGATATATACAACACATATATATTCACAAAAGTGTTTATATATATATATATATATATATATATATATATATATATATATATATATATATATATATATATATATATATATATTTATATATATATATGGAGACATATATACAAATTCATATATACTCAAAATGAGTGCTTTCACTACTTAAAAACCAGATCTAATTAAAGGGGGCAAATTCCCATTTATCCAAATAAGGTAAATACAAGAAAGGATTAATCTACAACAATGAATAGCTTATATCAACAATAAATTCCAATCAAACCCTAGGAAAGGGTAGATTATAAATAGAAAACAAAAAAATGAAATAAACTTGCGGTTTTCTGTATCCATCTCAAGCTCCATTTCCCTCTTTCATTGCTTCCTCTCCTTCCCTCAAACCTATAAAATAGAAATGAGAAAATAAGTCAAATGAAATTATAAAAGCTTCCTAAAATAATATTAGGGTTATTTTTTTAATCCTAGATTTAAAGGCCCAAATTCAATCCATCTAATGGCCAAGATTCTTCCCTACAAAAGTTAAGTGAAATCATCATTCAAATGCATGAATCAAGTTTGAATTGGGCCACTTAAGTGGTGTAGAAGCTATGTTTAATTTGTTACCAATTATGATTTATTTAGTAACTTTTAAAAATAAAAGACCCGTGACCTTGTGATAATTAAAATAAATTCATTCCCTAGTAATTTAGAAAACATTTTTAATTAGGGATTAAATTTAATAATATTGTTTAAATGGAAGGGTAAATTATACTTGGCCCTAAAATAGTAAAATTATTAAATGACATTTGAGTAATGTTATTAAATTAATTAAGGAGAAAACTAAGGGGATTGTAAAATCGAACTAGAGTTTAAATATTATCATTTAATTTGTTTTAAAATGATCATTTGTTAACCGAGAACTATGCTAAGCTTTGCAACCGGTATTCTTTATAAAAACAAAAATTTATTTAGTAATCTTTCAATTTGTCTTGGGATTTGTGTGGGTAAAAATTTTGGGAGTTATAATTGGTATCAGAGTCGTGGGTTCAAAGCTTAGACCCCGGGCACATATGGACACATGAAACATAAACAAATTAACCTAGCGCAACTCAAACCTATAACACACAACATTGCATGATATTTTGTTAGACGTAAAAAACTTATAAAAATGAAACAAAACTTAGATAATGATAAACTAGCTCTCACCTTGGTCTGTGCAGGAGGCCCGGACCAGATGAGTAGTTCCTACATGTGGACCTAGACCTACCACCCCTAGATAAGGAAGTAGAAACTATTTTACCTCAGATATTGCAGACACTAGAGGATGTTAATGCTGCTATAGATGGAGGATCTTTAGGAGGGTGACATAACAACCATAATAAAGAGCCATTAGTCGATGCTCGTGCACCTTCATATCATAGTGTTAAGGATAGGACAGAGAACTCCAATGTGGAGTAAATTAGACATGATTCACCTCCTAGGGAGATCAGATATAAAGCTACGGGGAATAGAAACAGGTCTGGGAGTCCTAGACCGAGAGATGATCATACAAAGAGACCTAGGACTCAAAAGTCGACAGCAATGGATCACATTAGAGAGATACTGAAGTTACACCCACCTCATTTTACTGGAGACATAGGGGGATTTCCGGTAGAGGCATAGTTAGTTAGCTTGAGCAGATGCTTCAAGCTATGTCCTTGTTCTAGCAACACGAAATATCATGTTTCCATCCACCTTCTAAGAGATGGAGCTGGAGTTTGGTGGAAGACTGAGGAACAGAATATTCAGGTGGATTCAAAGAAAATTTCTTGGGAGATCTTTGAGGATCGTTTCAGGAGTAGATAAATATCTAGGAGATTCATCCAGTAGCGGATCGATGAGTTTCATGATCTTTTATAGGCTTCCATGATAGTGGTAGAGTATGATGGTTTGTTTTTAGAACTTCTTTAGTATGTGGATTACATGCAGGATGAGAAGGTTAGAGTTCACAGGTTCATCTGGGGCTTGAACTTATATTTGGGTGGGGCAGTGCACATTCATTTCCCAAAAACATTATCAGAGGCCATGGAGAAGGCCTACATTATAGAGGAAACCATGGGGAAGACTCAACAGGCTCGTGACAAAGTGAGGAGTAGTATACAACTATTATAGGATAGTAGATCAAGGGGATTATCTCCTCCTCCTCGTGGTGGAAAAACTTTAGCACATACTTCCTTCCAACCTCCTCCCACTCCTCAGCAGTAGTAGTAGTAGACTCGACCTCCCTTTGACCTCCATAGTGTCATGATGCTCAGAGAGGGTGTAGTATGGGACCTCTAACTAGGGGGCCCAACAAGACATATGATCCACCCCGAGCACATTCGGTAGGAGTACATCCACCATAGCACCCATGGATATCTATGGCATGATCATCATATTCTTTAGCATGTATTACTAGGCCACCTATAGGACTATCTTCACAGTGGAGAGGATCAGGTACTTTCTATGGATGTTGTGTGCATGGACATCATTGGCGAGAGTGCCCTCAAAACCCTGCTAATCAGGGTAAGACACTTTTTTTGAGCCTACGGTTGGTGATGTGGCTAGGAGCCACAAGATATATGTAGCGGTTGATAACTGCCATGTAGAGCACTAGGACATGGTGATTGAGACCACAGGTAGCATTGGTGGTATTTCTACCCCTATCTTATTTAACTTAGGATCTTTAGATTCTTTCATTTCTCCATCATTAGTAGAGTGTTTAAGGCTGGTGGTAGTTAGGAAGGGCCTTAGTTAGGATGTTGAGATGGCTTCTGGAGAAAATATCTCAGTTACCTCCTTAGTCAAGTAGTGCATAGTAGACCTAGGACCCTTTACCAATACTTTAGATCTTCATATCCTTCCTTTGGGTTCATATGGAGTTATCTTGGGCATGGATTGGTTGCCTATGCACAGAGCTAGAGTTGATTGTCACAGAAAGATTATATCTTGTGTAAATGATTTGGGTGTAAATTCAATGATAGCTAGAGTCAGTATACCCATCTCTATTCACACTATGTCGACTATGCATATAAAGTGATGTGGGCAACAGGGTTATCAGTTGTATTCTATTATAGTTAGTGATAGGTCAGAGGATGGGGCTAGTGGACCTTCAATTAATGATCACCCCATTTTTTAGGAGTTTTTTGATGTTTTTCATAGTGATATTCTAAGGATTCCTCCCTGCATGAGATTGATTTTATATTGATTTGGTTACAGGAGTGGAACCTATCTCACACCCTCATTATAGGATGACTACACCTAAGATATGTGAGCTCAAATTTCAGCTATATGGCCTTCTCGAGAAAGGACTAATCTATCCTAGTGTATCCCCTTGGGGTTCACTAGTGATTTTTGTGAAGAAGGACATATTCTTATGGTTGTGTGTCAACTATCGGCAGCTAAAGAAGTAATGATCAAGAATCATTACCCTCTTCCTCGCATTGATGATTTGTTTGATGAGATGAAGGGGGTCACAATGTTTTCCAAAATATAACTTAATTCCGGATACCCTCAGCTAAGGATTGTAGAGGCAAATTTCCACAAGACATCTTTCCATACAAAATATGTCCACTATGGGTTCACATTTGTGTCATTCGGTCTAACGAACGCCCCCGAAGTGTTCATGAGTTTGATGAACGAGGTGTTTAGGAATTTTCTGGACCACTTTGTACTCATTTTCCTTGATGACATCTTGATCTACTCTCATACGCATGAGGAGCACGAGGAGCACCTTCTTCAAGTTCTACAGTTTTTTCATGAGCAACAACTTTATGGGAACATAGAGTAGTGTGCATTCTTTCAGTCAAAGGCGCAGTATTAGAGAAAATATGAAGAATTTGAGGGTGATTTCAAAGAGAATTGAATATGTCTTAGTAAATTTAAGAAATTTTAGGAAATAAAATCTCATTCAGGAGTAATTTGTTTAAGAATGGATTTTTAGGTGCCGGTAATGAAAGCTAAAATAGTTAAATTTAACTTATCTAGATGATTCCAAGGTTCTAGAAAGAGTTAGGATGAAATAAAATAGGCATTAGAAGGCTATTATAATACTAAAAAAGGTTTAATAATAAAAAATTATTAAAGGCTTAAATATTTCTTTAGGTACTGCAATACTCTTCCGCTGCCACTCCTAGTTCAAAATGAAATAAGAGCTAAATTTTGAGTTGCATGCAGAATTAGATTTTTAGAATAGTTTTATTGATCGTAAAATGTGATTTTTAGTGTTTTAGTGAATTATAGAGGTCAAGAACATGTAACTAATTCTAAAATTTCATTCAAGGATCCATTCCCTATCTGGAGGAGGAAACCCATTTCCATGAGGAACAACTTGAGAAAAAAGGTGTCCATGTAGCATAAGCATGCTTTCACCCAGGTTTCATGTTGGTCAATAAATTGAATTGTGAAGGGGTTATCATGTTCAAAGGTGAAATGTGGAGCTCAAGGAGTGACTTCACTATCATCATATCCTGACTCTGTCATTGTACATAAGTCTCTCCAAAGAACAAGCTAATTTAATGATCTAGTCATGTCACCGAGGTATCTAGGACCATCATGTGTGAAGTATTAAGGCATCGTCTATCTCCATGAGATAGATATGAGAAAATAAATGTATGAGAATCATGAATTTGATTCCATGAAAGGATGATTTTAGAACTAGGAAAGGTCAGGGAGTGATCTTTATATGGAGCACTTTGTTTCTAAGAATGAGCAATCATCTAAGTTCACTTGATGTAATTCACTTGGTACTATTGATAAAAATTCATTCAACACATAGTAGTGTGATCAAACCTTAAGGAGGAGGCACAATACAATCACATTATTTTTTCCATAGGACATAAATCCCATTCAGGGAGAAATCCTCTATCTACAAAGTGAGGATCTCATTTTAGTAAGAAGTAAACAAAAATCATAGAGTTATTGTCACTACAATGAATTATGCACCAAATTTCAAAATTGGTACCAGTTCAAGTAGTGGTAGGGCCAAAATCCAATCCAAAATGTCAAAATACCTTTAGAATGACTCTATGTTTTCCCAAAACAAATACCAACTACAATCTATATGCCCTAAAAGTTGTAGGTTCTTGTTGAAATCCTAGAAATGAGTAAGTACTGACCAGATTAGATTTTGAAAAAATATCTTCTAAATTATAATTGTCAGAGCTATGGGACCACTTCCATAAGGTGCACAGTGACCCTAAATTCTTATATTTACTAAAATAAATATAATAAATGAAATTTATTTTAGTAAATATGGCTCCTTCGGGCCCTTCTAAACTTCATATAACTCAAAACGTGTATGTGTTTCCTAACAATACACGTACATGTTATAACATGTATGTGTTTGTTAACAATATAAATGCGTACACATTATAATGTGTATGGGTTTTAGGCTCTAGAAATACCAAACCAAGAAAACTATAATGTGTACACATTATTTAAAAAAGCATACGTGTTTTTCCTAATTTTAAATTTATATCCTCTTTTTAGCCTCCCAGATTGGTGCACTTACCCCTAAAACAAGTATATTATCATTTTGAGTAAGAAATGATTCAAGAAGGACTAAACTAAGATGACGGAAATAGTTTCATACCCATGATTAATGAAAATGCAACATATATAATCATAAATTAGGGATCCATACTCATACCTAAGGAGAAAGACACTAACTACAGTCCTAGAGGCATCATCATGATCAATAATTTAAGAAATTCCTAGAAAAACAAGTTGAAAGGGGAAAAAATAAAACTAAGAAGGATAAAACAAGGATGGTATACATTCAAATGAAACTTTAAAAAGATCATATTTAATTAGAACCAAAGAAAGAAAGAGGAAGAACAAGAAAGCTAGCACATGGCATGGGGATGCATTTATTTTTCCCCGTGGGAGTATGATGTAGGAACATCACTCCTACCTTGTACCTAGGGTTTTCTATATCAGTTTTGGATTTCAAAATTAAGTTGATAGGTCTAAGTGGTCATTTTATGTCATCTTGGTGTGTTTGTCTTGGTCTAACCTTTTCAAAATTTGAATCATGTACTTTCCCTCCTAAAGTGCAAGCTTTAAATTAAGGCTATTTTATCTTGATATAAGAGTTATATTTTTCATGTATGTAAAATACCTATGCAATCCTTGGAAACTTAATGTGTGTGTGTGTGTTTTTTAAGTGTTTTAGAAATTGGACTTCTAACCTAAGTTCTTAAGTTGTCTTAAACGCTAAGCATGTAATTAAGAGGGCTAATAGCTTGTATTCGATTAACAATTGAGTGAAAGGTTATAAAAGAAAAAAATGTAACTAATTTAAGCATTCCATTTCAATGTGATTTAAGGTGAAGGCTCCAAGAATATTTGAGTTTTGAGTATACACTTGATGGTCACAATTTTTCGTTGTTCTTGTGCATAGTATTGATCATAAAAACAAGTGCATGTCAAAGCTTGAAGGATATTGTGGGTGGTAAGAAATTTCTTCTATTTGTCTTGATTAGTATGAGTTTGTAATTAAATTGTGGTGTTATAGGCTTGGAATAACCTAACTTTCCATGTCAAGCTTTCTAAAGGTGTAAGTTTAGTTCAATTTTTGTAATGTTGAGAAGTGAATATAATTCAAATTTTGAATCTAATTGAAGAGGTAATCTCATTGTATGAAAGTATGTTCGACTGAGTTGTTTAATCTTAATAAGCCCTTGAGAATTGTTTTAGTGTAGAGTGACATAGTATTGTGGTTAGAGTTCTTTATCAGGATAATCCTGCAACTTGAAATGATGTTTTTTTGATGAAAAGGGATCTTATATTATATTAATGCAATACGATACAAGATAGCTTTCAACAAAAAATTGGGCTGTATGAAAGCATGCCCCAAAACCACAAACAAAGATAGGCTGAGCTTACAAGAATAAAAGTCAAACTAGGTCGAGCCTAGGAGAGTACAACAATAAAGGTGTTGCCTAAAAACATTAAAAAAACACTATCAAGCAGTAGTAACAAACATTTATGAGGTAGGTAGATCCCAATCATCTGGTCACCCTGAACTAGGAAAGTCCTTGCCTGAATCTAGAAGCCACTAACCAGTAGTAATTTATTCCTCCAGGTCTTCTTCCCCATGTGTAGGAATAATGAGGCTGAGTTAAGGGAATTTGTCTGATGCTGGCAGAGGTGGTGGTTGGTGCCAAACATCCTATTAAAAAGCAGTGGCAGAAGGAGAGCCCAACCCATGCTGGGAAGGTGGCGAGCCCCATACCTGTTGGTGAGCTGATGAATGTGGCGGAGAGCCTTGGCCACAGTGGTGAGCTGGTGAGTAACTATGCTTATGTAATGACCCCAAGGAGCGATGGGTTCAGTTGAAAGCATGATATTGAAACCGGATGAGCTAGCCACCAAGGGTGAAAGACGAGGAGTGTCTGGCGGGAGACGGAGGCACTTGGGAAAAATTACATAGGGCTTCCCCCCAGTGGCGTAGTAGGGTTTGGAGGTGATCCACCTCTAGCGTCACCTTGTTTTCCTGAACTTGAATCTATAGAATAACATTGGAGATCACCATAAATTTATTATAAATTGAGAAATATTGATCAATTGCATAATTCGCAAAGAAGAAATAAATTCTTTCTTTCCATATCCAAAACAGAATCTCCCCTCTGAAAACATTCCAAATATGGATGAACATAGGAAGAATTTTGGGATCATCTCCCAAGATGATATGTTGCTTTGAGTGAAAAAATGGGGTCATGAAGGAAAAAAATATATGGATCCAGTTTCGGGAAACTTGAGCTTTCAGATAGAACCAAAAGACATGAAAAAGCATTTCCAAATGTCCATAGAAGGGTAATTTGGGAGACAAGATCCCAATTTGAACAAGATGAACCCCAATAGGAATTCCTTGGTGTAGAATACACCAAGGAAATGAGAAATTTTGGGCTTCACATATATAGTCCAATATAGTTTCAAATCTCTTACCCTAGGTAGACAAAGTGGATTGAGTTCCCCAACGAGTATTAAGTTTTTCTGCCATGGGAAAAAAGAGTGAGAACAAATGGTAGCCTTTGTTGGATTTGTAGTTACAGAAAGGAGTATCGGCATACCACTTCAAGTCTATCCACCATGGGTGAGAGGAATGCACAACAATCTTATGCAACATGTGATCAGGAAGCAAATTAATCATAGTAGTGAAAGTATCTTGATCTTGGTTGGAAAGCTGAAACAGAGCTTTAAAATCCAGCCAAGAGAACTAGTATTGATCATTTTTGTAGAATAAGTCCTCGATGGTGTGAATTTTGTGCTTAAAGACTTTGAGTGCAGAGATTCTCGGGACCTCTGCTAAGAATTTATCTTGGGATTGAAAAATAGGTGACCACCAGAGAGATTTCTTATTGAGATAAAGCCCATAATGAAAGCCATCCCCCTTCCACGAAAGCCAAGGTTTGACATATTCCCACGCTTTATAAATACTCTTAAGCATAAAGGTGCCAACAATTTTGATAAGCACACGAGTGATGAGAAAATTGACAAATCCTAAGCCTTTCCATGCAGGGTGGCCATAAGGAGAACCTTCCCCAATGCCATGTCGTATGAGAATTTTCCAAGCTTCTTGACTAGTAATGCTTCTGATAATCCACTTAGGACAAAGATATTGACCTTGATGTTGAATGTGAATAAGCCTGAGGCCTCCAGAATTTCGAGGAAAACACTAGATATCCCAAGATACCCGATGAAAACCTTTTCCAGTAGAAGCATTAGCCCATAAGAAAGCTTTGAGAAGTTTTTCCAGCTTCTGAATGGAGGATTTGGAAGGAACCCAACAAGATGAGTAGTAAACATGGGTGGTTGCAAGAACTTTAGAGCAGATTTGGAAGTTTCCAGCCAAGGATAAAGGCCTGGTGATCCAATATTCCAACTTTTTCACCACCCATGTAATGACATAATGTCATAGTTCAGCCGGGGAGGCTTGAAAAGAAAAAGGAATACCTAAAGTTTTTTAAAATATCACCATGTTGTAGAATTTTCCAATCAAAGGTGGCAATCCAGTCTAGTGCGGGAAGTAAATATTTCCAGTAACATTGGGTTTTTTGCCATTGAATGTATGAGCCAGAAGCTAGGTAGAAAGTATCCAAACATTGCATAGCATTACGAATGTTGGTTTCATCCTCAATATAAGCGTAAGGGAGGATTCATCTGCAAAATGCACATTGAGAATTTGTGAATTGGGCTCATTAGGCAGTGATATTTCACAAATAATTAATAATCCAAAAGATCCCGAAAGGCTTCGAGTTGAGGCCATTAATAGAAATTTGATCAGAGGCTTCTGTAAAAAGCATTTTGATGGATTTAATAAAAATGGGTCCAAATCCAATGTCCTGAAGCATGGAGAGAATGAATGGCCATTCAATCCAATCATAAGCCTTCTCAAAGTCAATATTGATAAACATGGCATCCTGATGAGACCTACAAACCCATTCCATTCCTTCCCACACCGCGATGATGTTATCCAGGATGAAACGTCCCTGTATGAAGCATGTTTTCTCTGGATAAATAATAACAGGAAGAATATTACATAATTATAGAGCTAACACTTTGGAAATGATTTTTTAGGAGACATTCAACAATGTAATCGACCGCCAACTAGTGATTTTCTTAGGATCTCCTTACTTACAGATAAATTTGATGTTACCCTTATTAATGTGTGGCCTAGGTATTGGTTATGAAATCCTTCAATATAGACCTAAAAAAGGTCTTTCCCGACAGAATCCCAAAGAGATTTATAAAATTCATAAGGGAATCCATCACAGCCCATCACTTTATCATTAACCATTAATAGTGTGGCTTCATGTAGGTCTTCAATGGTGAGCATCATTTCACAAATCACCTTATGAGCCTTTGATAGTTTGCATGGAAAAACACCCAAACATTGCTCAAGAGTGGCTCGACGAGATGCAGAGGGTGGATTATCATGAAATATGAGCTTGTAATGGTTCATAAAGGCTTGTAACATAAGTTAAGGGTCATTATTTCTGAGCTCCGTTGTCCATGATAGCTTGGATTTGTTAAGAAGGCTTTCTGGGTTAGATAGAAAAAAATAATTCTTTCAAAACCCGATCTCCAATCTTGAGCCAATGCATCTGAGCACCTCTAGTATTGTAGTTATCCACAATTTGGATTTGATGTCGGAACATTACATCTTGCAGTTGGAGAGCATCAGAGAAGGGATCACCTTGAAACACCACCATCACTTGGCTGAGAGCTGAGGTGTTAGAGGTGTATGAGTGGCACCAAATTTTTTCCAGCTGTTAGTCAGTAGATTCTAAGAAAGCTAGTAGTTTGAGTCAGTGTGTCTTCCCACCTTTGTATCCAGTTGGATTGCATAGGTGGATGAAACCACTAACAGTGACTAGCTCATGGAATTAAATACAAAACCCGTTTGATATGATTGATAGTGGGGCCATTTTGCATCAAGGTAGTATTAATAAATAATTATCTTTTATGACAAAAGGGGCATGCATCATGCCAACAAATATGAAATTGTATAGGAGAGTGGCCCAAAAGAACAAATTCAAGCATGACCTCCACTGGCATAGAATAAATGATATCAAACTCAAAAAAAAATTGAGCTGAAATCATGGCTCTGTCAAGCCATTTAAGAATGTGATCCATCCCTCCACGAAGATTGGTCCACGTGTACCAAGCTGTAGAATTGGGAAAGTGAGATTCGTTAGGATAAAAAAACCCAAATTTATTACGCATGAAGTACCACGCTTACCTTTCACTAGGTGTCCACCTCATAGGCAAGTGTCCAAATTTATCATTAGGGGATTCAACCATATTAAAATCTTCACTTATTACCCAGTAGGCATCGGGAATGGAGTTGGCTATCCACCACCACAGATCATCCCTTTCGGCTGCATCATTCGAGGTGTCATTATTTATGAGCCCAAAAGGGCGGCCATCAATATTAAAGAGGACCCATATGACATGGTTGAAGGGGTTGATACCATGGTCAATTAATAAGGGTCACCATTTGGGAGAAAAAAAATAAAATAATCCCCCACACCCTGCTTCATGATTTCTATAGAAAGCCAAGCTGTCAGGCCAGATGGATTTGTAAACCATCTATAACTAAAAACCTATAATTTTTACTTCCTGTAAAAACAAAATGTCCACATTTGCACATCATTTATGAGTTTCATGCACAACATGATTATGACAAGAGTCTGTAAGACCCAGAACATTCCAAGATAGACAATTCATGGGAAACGTTGGTCCAAATCCATATTCCCATCCTCTAAGCCATCAAGGGCATCATATTGATTATATAGGAAAATGAGCAGCATTATGCTGCAAAAAGTCCTGCAGATCAATTTTTTTCCATTTTACGTACTCAATGTTGTATTCTTCTTCGGTCGAATCCACACTGCGTGTTGGGATATGGTCCTGAGAGATGCATGAAGGACTTCGGGGCCATTTGGATGGCCCTGGTGAACTGTTTGGCAGAAGTAGTTGTACTGAGTGCTGGATGGAGGCATGAGAAACAAAAAAAATCTGGTCCATGAGAACTAACACCGCAAGGGGTGTTCTGGAGTAATTTGGCAACTAAGAAACTGAGATTGTAGCAACAATTGGTTCTTTAGTAGCAGTTGTAGGCTCCATAACGGGGATACTAAGATATTTCTCCTTAACAGTCGACTCCCGATGAACATGGGAGCTAGAGGCTTTAAATTGATGGGCTTTGTTCTTGTTTTATTGGCCTCTGAAAACTTTCCAACCTTCCTCCTGATGGGGTTTGGCAGGATCGGGAGTTTTTTTGGCCACAAAGTGGTTGCGGGGTACATAAAATGAGCAATCTTTGATCTTATGATCAGATGCCTTGACAACGGAAGACAAGTGTTAGGTAGATTGATATACATGAACCACTAGGAATAGTGTTTACCTCCCATCTAGATATCCACAAATTCCTTGAGATCTTGTGAGAGATCAATCTCAACACATACTGGCAATTAAGTGTAGCCAAGTATGGTAAAACTTATCTTCTTCCAAGAAGACTACTATCCACCCAAGTGAAGCGGTAATTTGTGGTAAAAAAGGCACGCACGATAGAGGAAGACTAGGAAATTCAACCCAAACATGCACTATAAGAGTGGTATATTCAAATACCACAAAGTCCTTGTGCCAGGGTATTAACATAAGTAGCGAGTTGTGGACATACCAAGTGTCTTGCTTAGCCAAAGTATTGGGCACATTAGCAGGGTCAAAAAAATGAAAAAGAAAGAAACCCTTAGTCATGTTTTGAACGATATCCAAGAAGAATCCATGAAGAGCCCAGACTGTGTTAACCAGGGATTTGAGCATGCTTTCAGAGGGGATTCGACCCAAAAAATACCCAATGAGGAAAAAATTCTCTACCCATTGACAAACAACATTAAATTCAGGAATGGGTAGAACTACATCAGGAGGAGAAAGATTACCTCGTGAAAGACCTTTGGGATAAATTTCCTGGGTCACTTCACTAGCGGTGCTATTTCTCGCTCCACTATCACCTGCCACAATTGAAACAACTAGGTTTGAAGATGGCGAGGACATTATATAGGGGAAACCCAGAGGGAGAGAAACCCTATTAGATATTATAGAAATAAATTCCTGCAAATATTGAAAAGGCTGTAGTATGGTGGTTAGAAAAGATAAACCCTAGAAAATATGACTCCAGTTTTGCGCCAAGAGTTGCAGAGCCTGAGGAAACTATTTTTTCAAGTCATATATTCCAGCATATTTCATAAGTAGCATGTTTTAGGTTAAAAATCTATTAAACAAAATCACTGTGAACTGTGAAGTTTTTTTTCGTTATGACAAACTTTATTGGTCTTCATATGGGATCCTCATAGTGAATGTTTCAGAAACATTGATTTGACTCATAGTGTCTCAACAATAAAAATATTTAGAATAGTTTGGAATCCACCAATGCATGGAGTGACGACACTAGGTTACCGTAAACATTTTAGTGGCTTTAGAGGACCTCATTATGAAATTTGTAACATCAATGAGTAAAAAACTCAACCCAGAAATATCATATGATCTTTCATAACTAGAAAAGGATGGATGTTTCCTTGTAGCGTACCAGATTTCATCTTGCCTAGACAGAGGCAATTTTTCAAGAAAGTGGTAGTTTCTCCATCCAATCCATAGTGACCTCTTCAAACCATTTATAAGCATAAATTTAGACTAGTGCAAGCGTACTAGTGACATGATGAAGATGAATGGTTATGTACAATAAGTTGACACAAACTTTTGAATATCATGTTGCTATCGTAGAGTTTGTAGCATCCATACAGAATTTAGTACTCCAATGTCTAAAGAACAATTTTGAGTTCATGTATGATTTCTTACATGTGTCGATTAACATTTTTGAGATTGAACCAGTTCTGTATCTAGTGGCCCAAAGATAATAATGGAAAATCCAAGTACACTGGTTCCAATAACTGTTAGATAGCTCCATTTGATGGACATTCAGAAGAGATTTTGCTGGCCAAATTGTAAAAATCAACGATCACTGGGGTTTCAACATTGAAAGGATTAGTTGCTCAAAGTCTGATGGAAGCTGGAATGGATATTGCATTTTTTTTAACAAGAAAAATTGTCTGTGACTTTCACCCTTGCTCTTATATTTCATTCCATTGATATCAAATAGTTGTCTAATATTGTTTGAGCCACGTAATATTCATGGCTTGAAGAACTTCTTCCACCTCATAGATCTTTTTTCCATTTTTCCATTTATTTCCCCAATATGGGAATCTGATTTTATTTTTCCATTGCTCTCTTCACCCAAAAGTACATACAACTGGCGGTATTGTGATTCGTGTGAGATTTAAATTTTTTGATTACATTGGATTCACTACCTAATGATGTCAAGGGCCCTAAAATATTATCTGGATGAAGTTGATTAGATCTCAAATAACTTAGCCAAGGATTTTGTCTTCTCATTTTATTGTCATTCTTTTATTCTCCAGAAGTAAGGAGAGTCGAAATGTCTCTGACTATTAGGATTGTAGCCTCAATTGACCCAATTGATGACGTTAATATTCCTTACTTTAACCCTATAAAGCTAATTGTGATTTAGATGGGTCTATCTCCAATAATATATGTCAAATATGTTTTCCAATTGAAGCACTTTCAACTAAAAAAAACAACTTGGCATAGCATTGGAGGTGAAATAAAACCTTAAAAAATGCAAAAAAATGACAAGCTCACAGAAGATGTTGTTGTCACAACGTTTATATACAATTTTTTGAATATTTGAAGTTAAATAATATCATACAATTTTGTAATGACTAAAAATCTTCATTGGTCCTAACAGTTAGTTGTTCACACAATGCTAGTTGGAAATCTTTTAAAATCCCCAAATTCCAACCATATTTTGACATAGGATATACGGTATGTTGTTTATGGAGGCATGCAGTTTCGATAATTATTCCTGCCAACACATGGAAACATCCAATTCCATGGGCCATAATAAGTTACATTATTATTTGAAAAAAGTCAAAAAAAAGAATAAAATTCTACCTAGGACACGTAAGTGTCCCCATATTGCTTATAATATAACTTCTACAGGATAGAAAGAGACACCAACTTCCTCGTGATTGAAATCATCTATAACAAAAAACAAACCACAATGTCAAGGTAAAATAGTGATATATGTGCAGAATCACAACACCCCCATATGAGCTCTAAAAGATATGCTTCTCTAAGAATAGATTTGATTCTAAAGATGTGATTGCAGTAACATGTAAACTAATTTCTCTTAAGGTGTGGGACCTTGCAAATTGGAAAAGCTCTCCAGATTAAAGGTTAGTTCCTATATATCCTCTATTATAGGTGCATTATGCGAGGATTTGCAGAAGGATTTATTTCTCATAATCATTAGTCTAAAGATATGCCAGAGGGGACATGGAATATCAAAGAAGATCTATACAAGAAATGTAGAGATTTTAACTAAACTACCAGTGTCTCGATGTCACCAAAGAGACTTGATGGAACACTTAGTTTTCTTTCGAAACGAGTCAATAAAATTCATACCATAAACAAGCACAGATAGCTAGATCTGTAATGAGAGACCAAATAGAAGAAAAAGAAGCAAGAAAGATCTAAAATCAATCACAAACATATTTTATTGCTCTATAGATTGATACAGTTCATTACAGAATAGCTGAAAGGTAGAAATGTGTTACAATTTTAATGGAAGGCCTGAACCCCACAAATACTTTGCTAGAAGGAGAAGGGAGCCTGCAAAACTAGGAATATCCAACCCTTTACAATGAACCATGCATCCTTCTTTATAGATTCATCCTGAGAGAAGAAAGAGAGAGAGAGAGAGAGAGAGAGAGAGAGAAAAGTAGGAAAATGCGGTTCAAGGCTTAACCACCGTTGTTAATGCGTCTGCTAAAATCTTCCCCGAATCCATCTTTACTGCATCGATCCTTGGTTCGACGCCTTGAAGGAAGAGGAAACAACGGAAATAGATCAAATCCAATATAGTTGTTGAGACTGATGATCTTGCATTGAAAGCTCAAAGTCATTTCTCCATTTTACCTCCACCTAACTGTAGACACCTAAAATTGGTTACTCAATTTAGTGTCCCTCTCATCCGTTTACTTGCTCGGGTAACCTGGGGCACGTTTACGTCACCAACTATCCCCTTGGGATATTATCCAATTTGCGATTTAATAGCTTATTCCAAATTTAATTCATCCCATCACATCTTACCCATGAGTGATTAAATATTAAATATTTGATTACGCTTCTTCCCATGCATCTTAATCACTTATCCACCCCAAATTTATTCTACCCATGCATCGCATCCATTTTTAATCTTCCCTAAGCGGGATATTTTCCCGTAGTCGGGATAAGTCTTATCTTTCTCGAATCGATCAATTTGGCCATCTCGGGAGTCTTCTCCGCGATCGGCGCCGACCCATATGGTCGGCGCCGATTTTATAGGAGCGGCGCCGATTATAAAAGCAAGCCCAGAACTCAGTTCTAACACCCGAAGAGACTACGGAAGAGAACGGAAGAGATTACGAACGAGTGAAAAAGCGAACAGAGAGCGAAAGATACAGGTTGAAAGAAAGAGAGATCTTCTTAGCATCAATTGTATCAAATTAGGGCAGATCCTGTCCAAATCGATCCCTGAGAGGAGCACCGTTACTCTGTCCCTGTCATATCAGCATCGCAATCACCATCTATCATCTGGTGTCCCCTGTTCCAGTGTCTCGCCAACTTCGGCACATCCAGCAGACCACATTCACCTTCCAATCCCCGAATCCCATCGCACAGTCCCTGATTGTTCAGTCTGCCTTCAGTTGACACTGATCTTATCCAGTCGACGCCGATCAGTCCCAGTCGACGCCGATCACATCAGTCGCCGCCGATTAGACCCAGTCGACGCCGATTTCTCTGCAGACAGGTAAAAGGTCACAGGTAACACAAATCCAGCATTATTTCCCTGTTCCCTGTTTTCTGTACTTTCTGTCTGCTGTTCAGTTTCTGTCTTATTAATGCAATCAGAAAATCTAGTATTTATTTACATCCTTTATCATGTATGCTCCTTTTCTTTATTGAAGACGTGGACTGACATCCGCCGAGGAAGCTTATCGCTTCCCGGACCTGCTTCTCGGGCAGTCCACCCATATATCTTCTAACGCCATCTTTTTCTGTCAAGCACCGGTGTTTTGCAGGTTATTCGGATCTATTGTGCAAATTGCTTGTGTGCGCCCGTCTTGTCTACATCGGCTTCCTCATCCGTCTACATCTTCATCAGGTATCAATTTCATTGAGGTTTTTCAGGGTTTTTGTGTTTAGTTTGGTGCATTAACTTGGACAGGTAACAAACGCGAAATTCTTGATCTACATTCTGGCACGCCCGGTGGGACCCAACCAAAGTCCCTTTTTTGGTAAGTTCATTTCTTTTTTTTAGTTTTGAGCTTTGTTCTTTTTCTTCACTGATTTCTATCAGTCCTATTTGAGCATTTCTGTTCATCATTTCAATCTTGCTTTTAGGCGAAATCATTATCTTGAAATTTTTCTGTTTCCTTAAAATAGAAATTTTTCGTTTCGCCATTATCTGGATGTATCTTTCCGGATCTTGTTTGTTGTTTGCTTGATCTTTTCTTGCGGAGCACTTTGCTTGTTCGTGGGATTGTTCGAGGGGAAGAGCTCAACAACGCACTTTTTGAAGTCCACACACCTTGGAGAGCTAAACCTACAGGTATTCCTCTTTTTCGGTGTTTTCTCCTTTTTAGGATTTCTTTGTTGGTTGTCTATCACATCCAAACACTTCAGTTTTTGGTGCTTAAAAGGAACCTAATCGCATTTGGGGAAAGAACTTGTTTGGCTTGTTTTCATCGAAATCAAACATTTCGTTTTAAGTGCTTAAAAAGAACCTTTTCTTTGTCATTACTGCATGCTTTTTTTTCATTTAGTTTTAATTAGGTTGGAGAATTGATCAAAATCGGTAGTGACACTATTTGATTTTTATTTTTCACCCTTGCACACAAAGCCAAAATCACTAGGTATAAAGCATCTAAACAAAACTTCTTCCCTGGCCTCGCCTACTTGGAAGTGATATCCGAGAGGAAGAGCCTACGCGGTACTCGGGCCGCGCTATAAATTCACGAAAGATTTTGGTATATATTGGCAAAGCACCCGACTCCCTTATCGCAGCGGTGTGTGAAGTGCGGGGGTAGGCCCCTATATCAAGCCACGTACCGGTCTTTTACTGAAGTGCCTTCGGGGACTCCTCACCACACATTACCCAAACCATCCTTAGTTTGGCTATCTGAGTAGTTCATGTTCTAAAAAGCCTTCCCTAACATTTTTTTCTTTTCTTAAGAGCATCAAAATTTAAAGGAGATAATCACTTGCGCTGCTTGAATTGTTTGTGCATTAGCTAGGACAATCTTCTTTCTTGCTTGCTTATGACGGTTATCACCCGGTCACAATCTAGGAAAATGGCCCAACAGGTTCCTTCTTCCTCTGAAATCACCACAAGCGTGGATGTTTCGGCACCCCTCCCATCTTCCTCGGGACCGCTGTTAGTTGGTTCCCCCTCATGGTTGTATAATCCCTTCTATCAAACCAAAGCACCTCCATCACGTCCAGCTTCTCCTAGTCCCTCCGAGATATCATCTGGCTCGGAGTATGTTCCTCACGGAGATCCTGAATTTCAGGCCTTCCTTGATCGCAATCCAATAGCCCTCATGGACTACCTAGTACACAAGTCGATCCAAATATCTGACCAAGACCCACCAATCCGACAAGTGTACAATTATCCTCGTGGATCATCCCAGGCCCTTGTAGAGCAGTTTGCACCATCTCTCTTGCCTCGAGCCACGGAGAAGGGCGAAGCCCCTATGCCTCCCTTTTCTCTTCCACCTACCATGTCGACTAGTTCTCAATTAGTCTTACCTATCCCTAACACTGCAGTTACCTCGAATATTCCACAACCCATCTCTGAGAGGTCTTCTGCCCTGGCTATAATGAATGCGTCTGCACACCCGCACATTACCGTCAATTCGTCTATGCCCTCCATTGTGTCTCAAGGTCAGTACCTCTTCATGAGCCAACCCCCTCTGACTAGTCAGTTGGTTCCTACTTCTTGTCCTCCAGTGAATCTTTCTTCCAATATTCCAGCAACTGCGACCTTCGCCCATCCCCTAGTATCGACACCCTTGGTACCAAATCCGGCGGTAGAAGGTCCCTTTCAGGTCTTGTTCCCCAACATGTCCAATCTAACCAACACCCATGTTCCTCAATCTGTCCCTATTCAATCAACAAACATAGGAGTCCACCAATCACAGGTTCCATCCGTCACCCAACCTATATTTTCTCAACCACTTATTATCTCACAGCCTGCCTATACGCAAGTTGCCTCACAGCAAATACCCCACCCGGTGTCACCCAGAACACCTGGTTATTCCTCTTATCATCCTATCTAACAACAGATGAATCCCCCATTGACATCTCAACAACATCCACCACTTGCTTCTTATGTAGGACATACCAATGTACCTCCTCCCCAATCCGACGTAGTTCAAATTCTCTTCAAGAAAATTGCAGACTTGGAAGCCTCCACAAAAGGAACCCGTCCTTCATACTCCTTTGAAGAACTGTGCAATGAACCCATTCATCCTTCGGTGGCTTTTAAGCCTTATCCTCCCCAATGGGAACTTCCCAAATTCTCAAAATTTCATAGCCGGGAAGACCCCCAACAACATCTGTGAGCATTCAAACATGCTTGCTACCTCATCGTCCAGGATCAGGAACTCATGCTCCGTACCTTTCCTATGTCTCTAGCGGGTCCCGCTTTGGACTGGTACAATAACATCCCTCAACATTCTTTGTTTTCTTTCTCTTAATTGGCCCAGATGTTTGTTGAAAACTTCTCAATAAATATCACGCATAAGATCTCAATCACAGATCTTTATAACATTCGCCAATTCGACGATGAGTCTATAGTAGACTTTGTCGCTCGTTGGAGAGGGATAATCAACCAATTGTCTTTCCCCCTTCCCCAATCCCAACAAATCGAGTTGTTCACCCGATCTTGTGCTAATCACATTTCTTCCACTCTAAGGATCCAAACTTTTCATACCTTTGAAGAGGCCTTTACGATGGCACGCAAACTTGAATCTCGCGCCATTGAACAAGGGAAGTTAAAACTTCGCTCTAAATCGAAACCCGATTTTTCTCGATTCACCAAACCAAATTCTTCCCCCTCTAAAGACAAAAATCAAGGATCCACCAATGCCATCGTATTAATAACATCACGAGCTGACAATACTCCTAATCAAACACCATGAAGAGATTCCTCATCTTCTCGGAAAGGGGCTTCATCATCACGATCCTTTGCTCCCTTGGGGGAATCATATGCCTCTATCTTAGAAAAAATGTTGGAAGTTCGCATGATCGAACTTCCACCCATTAGGGATATTGATGAAGGCCGAGAACTCCCATTCTGGTATAGGGAAAACGATTTCTGTCATTATCACAGAACCAAAGGTCATGACATCGAACGATGTCAGACTTTCAAAAATTTTGTCCAAAAATTCATTGACAAAGGCGAGCTCATTCTGGATAACCCAAATGCTCCCCCAAATCAAGCACTGGACGTTTTTAAACAACCTTTCCCCAATCATGCCCCAAATCATAATTCTTTGGAATCTCAAAAACCAAACACCCACACCATCAATTTCATCTCCACTGAAGAATCCGCTTCTGAAACCAAGCCATCTACGAACACATCAATCGAATCAGATCCTCCTTCCTCTTCATCAATCACGGGAGTTCCAATATCTTCAGATAGTCCATCTTTGAATATCCCTACATTACCAAGCACGGAGTTATCTCTCTCCGCTCCTTTTTCTGACCTTCCATCTATACCCGAGACAGTGTCATCCTCATCTGTCTCATCATCAGACATTCTTTCAATGCTCGAGGCAATCACATCCCTCTGAGTTTCCACTACGGACACATCCACTTCTGTTGCTCCCATTCCCGCTGCAACTATGCCCTTGGTAAACATACCTATCATCGTGCCAACTTCAACGGAAGCATCTTCAATTTTGACCCTTCCTATCTCTTTTCCTGCAGTAATTTCACCCATGATTACGGCATCAGAAGTAGTCCCTTCACTAGGAACTGCTTCGTCATCACCCCCTTCTTCCATCACTAATGTTACTTCACCTATTCAGGAAAAATCAAAAGAAGTAGCACCAACACCTATACACTCGGTTCCTGAACCTAAACCGAGACAACCAAAATCTAACACTACACCATCAGTATCTCCCCACTTACTTCCCCCAAAAAGGTTACAATCACCTTATGCCGTTGAAGTCGTCACCATCCCTGAAAAAGGAAAGCCCATATTTCGGACCATCAAAACTCTTGGTGCTCTTCCACAAAAATCTCTCTCCACGCCTCATAAACGATTGGATTTGCCCGCTGAGAAGGCGTCTTCTTCTACACATCCATCAAAGCCATCATCTTCTTCCACAACACATTCTTCATCAATACCCCTAAAAGTAGACTTACCTACTAAACAGACGGCACCTCTTCTATCAAGATCCTCATCTTCGTTACCAAAAACCAAAGCACCCTATATTCCTCCTATTACACCTACCTTGAGGACTTCTTCCTCATCTAAATCAACATTATCTAAATCATCCGTAAATCCGACTAAGCAATCCCCTTTGTCTCCAAAGACCGCAAAATCTGTCACATCTCCATTCTCCTCAAAATCTATCT